>ML664154.1:8699954-8951260 GCA_007570785.1 Antilocapra americana
GGAGGAGGGAGGGGGGACCCGGAGGGGAAGCATATGTAAACCCATGGAGATATCATGACAATGTATGGCAAAAACAATTAAAAAATAATAATAATAATAAAAAAAAATAAATAAAAAAATTAAAAAAAAAAAAACTTTGGCCACCTGATGTGAAGAGCTGACTGATTAGAAAAGATCCTGATGCTGGGAAAGATTGAAGTCAGAAGAGGGTGACAGAGGATGAGATGGTTGGATGACATTAGTTCAGTTCAGTTCAGTTGGTTAGTCGTGTCCGACTCTTTGTGACCCCATGAACCGCAGCACGCCAGGCCTCCCTGTCCATCACCAACTCCCGGAGTCCACCCAAACCTATGTCCATCTAGTTGGTGATGCCATCCAACCATCTCATGCTCTGTCGTCCCCTTCTCCTCCTGCCCTCAATCTTTCCCAGCATCAGAGTCTTTTCCAATGAGTCAGCTCTTCCTATCAGGTGGCCAAAGTATTGGAATTTCAGCTTCAGCATCAGTTCTTCCAATGAACACCCAACACTGATCTCCTTTAGGACGGACTGGTTGGATCTCCTTGCAGTCCAAGGGACTCTCAAGAGTCTTCTCCAACACCACAGTTCAAAAGCATCAGTTCTTCAGCGCTCAGCTTTCTTTATTGTCCAACTCTCACATCCGTACATGACCACTGGAAAAACCATAGCCTTGACTAGACAGACCTTTGTTGGCAAAGTAACGTCTCTGCTTTTTAATATACTATCTAGGTTGGTTATAACTTTCCTTCCAAGGAGTAAGCGTCTTTTAATTTCACAGCTGCAGTCACCATCTGCAGTGATTTTGGAGCCCAGAAAAATAAAGTCAGCCACTGTTTTCCCTTCTATTTGCCTTGAAGTGATCGGACCGGATGCCATGATCTTAGTTTTCTGAATGTTGAGCTTTAAGCTGGCATCACCGACTCAATAAACATGAGTTTCAGCAAACTCCAGGAGATAGTGAAGGACAGGGAAGCCAGGCATGCTGCAGTATATGGGTCACAAAGAATTGGAAATGACTTAGTAACTAAACAACAAAAAGTATGAACTGGTAGATGGTCAAGGAGTTGGGTGGACTATCCCACAGGGTCATCTAGGGTTCTTCTTTGTCATTCACATGGATGTTTTCTCCATGGGCATCAAGAAAGCTGGCTCACCACTACTCCAGTGTTTCAGAGTGTGCGATGGGGAGGGAGGAAGGACAGAGTGGGGCAGTGTAGGCAGCCTCCTTTTACCCAGAATTGCACAGATTACTTACAATCACAATTCATTGGGTGGAACCTGGTCACATGATGACATGGTCACATGATGATGACTAGTTGCAAGGGAGTCTGGGAAGTAGGTGTCTCTAGCTGGATGGCCATGTGTCCAGCTGAAGCCTAGGCCATCCTGTTGGTAAGAAAGTGAGAATAGACACTGGAGGTGTGTCTGCCATGGTGAAGAGGCAGATGTGTGAACGTGACCACAGCAGAGTGCTGGCTGCCACTCAAGTTTTGGAGCAGGCGTGTGAGCCAGGAGGGCCAGGCTCCCTGAGCAGCCTGGAGCATTGTACCAGTTCTGACCTGCCCTTGGCCTGTCTTCCCAGTCAGACAGGGGACTTGTACCTGTTGGTGTTTAAAACCTCTTCAAACTCTGACTTGTTCTGGCGTGGCCCCCATGCACAGGCATTCTGCCTCTGGAGTGGGTGCAGAGACAAGGCGGCAGCAGGCTGAGCAGCCGCATGTGGGTGGTGGGTGTTAAAGCCGTAAGAGAAGTCACTGCTGACCTTTACTGGGAGCTTACTAGGAGCCCGGAACTGGGCTGTGTCCCTTACGTGGATTGACCCTGTGAGCCCTTACATGCCCTGTGAGATGGATTGTTCCATTTCATGGATGGGGCAGCTGTGGCTCACAAAGGGTTAGAGAAGGAGACCTGGCCATCTGACTCCAGAGCCCACAGACTTAACTCCATGTCTTGGGTGTGACTGGGACTGCAGTGGGATTTGTGACGTGTGGCCAGGTCATGGTGAGCCCAGAAATCAGGGCCAACTTTGAGGGTGATATGCAGCATTGATTCTCCCCCTCCATGGTGACCCCATAGCCAGGAGGGGCTGTTGCCACTCTGTGTCATGTCTGGACATGACACTGTGGGTTACATCACCCCTCACCAGCACAGGGCAGACAACAGGCTATTCCTTGGGAGGAGAGTATTGTAGGTGAGGGAGGCGTCCGGGGCAGGGGGGTGTCAATGTGGGGCACAGTGCAGAATGTTCCAGGGGGGCTCAGTGTGGGGCACAGTGCAGAATGTTCCAGGGGGGCTCATCACATGGCTCTCAAGTATCCTTTCCAGTGTTGTCCCAGCTGAGAGGGGCAGGGAGACCTCGGCCTGCTCCTGTCCTGTGTTCCCAGAGGAGGCTGTCCTGGGAAGAGGTAGAACCCCAACCCCAGGAAATGAGGGTCAGTGCATGAAGCAGGCCCGTCCCTCAAGCCAACACTGCTTGGTGGCCTGGCTCCTGACATCAGACACTCCCTCTTGCTCCATCCTGGAGGTCAGTGGCTGTGTGCTCACAGAAGCCTCCAGGAAGGGAGGGGGCACCAGTGGGTGTGCAGTATAGTCCCCTTGGTGGTGGAATTCCTTGGTTTTGTGGGCTGGCTGGCCTAGGTCGGGGGGAGTGAGGCTCTTGCGGCCACCCACCTGTTGGCACCAGACCACAGGCAAACTCCACATGGAGGAGCAGACCCAGATGAGGTGAGGGCTCCCTGACCCAGCCCCAGTAGGGTTTCTGGGCAGCCAGCGTTCTCCAGGAGCAGCAGACTTACCGACCGTGAAGCTGTGGGGAGATGCTCGGGCTAACCCACCTCCCTGTTCAGGGTCTCCTCACCCACAAAGATGCAAGCCCGCCTCCTGCTCCCCTCGAGTCAGGACGGCCTCATTTAGGGTTGTTTATTTGGTTCATTCCTAAAATGCATTTTTTTTTCCTAAAATGCAATTACAAATGCCTCAGCTCCAGGCTGCTCTTGAAGACTGAACTTGGGCAGAGCCTCCTGCACAGGAAACCTGCCACCTTCTCTGGGCCTAGGTTGGTCAGCCCCTCCCTCCCCAACTCTGCCTCTCGTCGATGCTTCTAGTGTCACAAGCCTAATGGTCTGTTTACTCATTGCTCCACTGACCAGACTGTGAGCTTCCCTTTTTTTTTTAATGTTTAAAACCTCAAACATACACAGAAGCACAGAGGATTGTATGATGTGCCCTCTAAGATTCATCACCCAGCTTTAGAAGTTGTCACAGTTTGCCAGTCTTATTTCATTAATTCCTCTTTGGCCTTTCCCTGCCCCCACTTCCAGAATATTTTAAAGCAATTCCTAGATCTCATATCCTTTCTCCCGGAAGTACATTTCAGATACAAGCTTCAAAATGAAAGAAACTGTGTCCTGTATCCTGCATCCTTGGCACTTCGGAAGTTGTTATTCTTTAGTTGCTAAATTGCGTCTGACTTTTTGCAACCCCATGGGCTGTAGCCACCAGCCTCCTCTGTCTATGGGATTTCCCAGGCAAGAATACTGGAGTGGGTTGCCATTTCCTTCCCCAGGGATTATTCCTGGCTCAAGGATCAAACCCATGTCTCTTGCATCAGCAGGCAGATTCTTCACCACTGAGCCACCAGGGAAGCGCACTTTAGATGATGCTGGACACATATTGGCTTCGGGGAAATAAACATTGTTTTGAATCAATTGACTGACTGGATGAATGAATTGGTTTCAACCTTTAGAGCCCAGCCTGCACATTAGCTGTCACTTGAGTAGCTGGAATGTGAGTGACAGCTGGGAGCCCGCAGCCCCCGTGGCGCTTTCCAGGAGGTTCTGGAATCTATCAGGCTCTCACTCATCAGACTTTAAGGTTGGTTTATTCTTAGCCAGGCATCTTTGATTTTGCAATTAAACCCCACTTTGAGGTCACCTTGGAGATGGAGGACAATGAAGATGTGGCTTTTACCTTTGTTTGGTTCATATTTAGTTCACAATTATAGACTTTAGGGTTTTCTTAATTATAATGCTGTATTTACTTAGGCCAAAATGATTAGGACTGAAAAAAAAATCAAAGTATAGAATACATATAAAGCATTTTCTTTAATACCATCTTTCTATTCCTGGTAATGGTATTTTAACTACACAAATGAGATAATTGAATGCACATTTTTCTTTCAAACGGTCTTGGTTATGTTTAAAACCCTAAATTCTGTACACTTTGAAGGGGACTCTGAGACTGGAGTCACTAAACGTGGCGTTTCCAGCTTTTACAAGGTGACAATCAGGCCGGAGCTTGGACCTTGGAAATCTCTGATGGTAGAATGCTGCTGCTGCTGCTAAGTCGCTTCAGTCGTGGCCAACCCTGTGCAACCCCAGAGACGGCAGCCCACCAGGCTTCCCCATCCCTGGGATTCTCCAGGCAAGAACACTAGAGTGGGTTGCCATTTCCTTCTCCAGTGCATGAAAGTGAAAAGTGAAAGTGAAGTCGCTCAGTCATGTCCGACCCTTAGTGACCGCGTGGACTGCAGCCTACCAGGCTCCTCCGTCCATGGGATTTTCCCGGCAAGAGTACTGGAGTGGGGTGCCATTGCCTTCTCCGCTGATGATAGAATAGTAGCTTGTAAAAATGCCTCTGATATATTCCTTTTTTCCTCTTAATTCAGAAATGGTATTTACCATAATACTGTAATGAGAGCTGCCTATTTCCTGGTGCTTTTTTTTCACAATTACATTCTAAAGTATTTTCTTTCACTCTTCAAATCTATTGTAAAGTTGAATTAAGGTGACTGAGTTTTCTGTTTATCTGTTTTCTTTTTTGCTGCTTCATCAGGGATGCAGAGTAATAATTCTATTTCTGGATTTAA
Source organism: Antilocapra americana (assembly GCA_007570785.1). Taxonomy (NCBI): domain Eukaryota; kingdom Metazoa; phylum Chordata; class Mammalia; order Artiodactyla; family Antilocapridae; genus Antilocapra; species Antilocapra americana. Next base: position 8,704,841 of record ML664154.1, read on the forward strand.
GATATTTTTTTACTTTGTGTGTTTAGCAGTGGGGACTAAAACTGTGCCCAGTAGACATTTGATGACTGGTGACTGTTAGATGTTCAGCCCACAACATGAAGCAGTTGTTTCCACTGAAGTATTTATAGGGGTTGGATTTGGTCATGATGCCATATTGAGTCAAGAGTGTCTTCCATGCACAGTGATGTCTGAGGATTAGGAGATGTGGGAGCTATTCTGAAGTAGGTCGAAGTCCTCCCCCTACTGATATGGCAGTGACTATTCCTGTGGACTTTGCTTTCTGGGCTGTGAGTGAGCAGACTGTGAAGTCTCTGCTGAGGGCCGAGTCCCAGCTATCACTTGGGATGACTTGGACAAGTCCAGTGGGGTAACTAGAGGAGTTACGGGAGACCCCAGGGGTGTGTGTGCTCCAAGGTCCCGTGGAGGGAATATGCAGGATTATGACCAGAAGGGAACCCAAGGAATACCTGATTTCTTGAGTGCTGGAGAGCCTCCTCACCAGCGATGGAAAAGAGAAAGGGACTCCGGAGAATGGGGCTGGAGCTTGAGCCACAGAGACAGAGTCCGTTGGCTGGTAATCCTGTCTTCTGACAGAAACCGAGACACATATTCCAGGCTGGAAAACCTGTGGTGGTGTGGGACACCACAGCTGAGTCAGCCCCGAGGAAGGCTGGCATGGTGGGGGACAGGGGCGGGAACAAGCTGCAAATGTGGCTCCCCACTGATGGATGAGGCTGGGCCAGTGACTAGGGAAGTGGCGGTGGCCAGGATTTGGAAGGGGAACCACAGTGTGCGGCAGAAGTAGCAGCTCAAGAAAAGGGCAAAATTTTTTGTGTTTAGATGGTAGAGTTTCCCTGGTGGCTCAGATGATAAGGAATCCGCCTGCAATGCAAGAGACCTGGGTTTGATCCCTGAGTTGGGAAGATCCCCTGGAGAAGGGAATGGCTACCCACTCCAGTGTTCTTGCCTGGAGAATTCCATGGACAGAGGAGCCTGGTGGGCTACAGTCCATGGTGTCTCAAAGAGTCGGATGACCGAATTACTAGCAGGAAAAGTCTGTATGATTCCTCCAGAGCTGGGGAGCCAGATACAGCACATCCCTGCTTTGTGCCAAGTGCTCTGTGTATCGTGATATTTACTCCTCACTGCCCTTCTGCTCATTTATACTCTCTTCCTCAGTCTTATTTAAAGATCAGTGTCCTGAAACTTGGTGAAGTTCAGTTGTCAGGAGGTCACACAGAAGGCAGTGGTAGAGCGGAGAACTGACACAGTTCTGCCAGCCTCTGAAGCCTCATGCTTTCCACTGTGTTGGAGCTCCCCTGGGTCTTTCCACTGAAGAAGTGAAGAAGCACGTCCTGGAGCCGGCACAGGCTTCTCACGTGGGCACACACCTGTGTACACATAGCGCTTACACACACATTGGGATGCGAGCTCCAGCTGCAAACACCAACTTCAAAGCCATGTGAATTTTGCATTATATCATTAGTATTTAGCTGTTTAAAAAGAAGAGGACAGAGCATGAGCTTTCTCTCCAAGTTTTCTAGGAAAAGAAGCTCCAGGAGGACAGCGTGGGGGTGCCTATCTCAGGGCTCAGCCTCAGTGTGCTGCTCCCCCCGCCCCTGGGCTGTGTACACACTGGGCTGGTGCCAGCACAAATGGAGGGAATGCGATGCTGACCATTATCTGCCATAGGGACTGCCAAGGGAGAGTCAGAAAGTAGGGGCACAGAAACCCAGAGCTTATCGAGGGGGAGTGTTCGGTGTTCCCACGTGGAGGCTTGTGTCATCAAGTGACAAGCCTCAGGTACGTGGAGATGTCAGTAGCTGGAAAACGAAAAGCGGTAAGGCAGTCACATGATCCCAGCCATCTGGCTAACCCAGCATATCCTCGGTATTTTCAATCTAGAACTAAATATAGCCCCTTTCCCAAAAAGCCCTCAGCATATTGAAGAATGTGGATGAGATGGAGCTTTGGCATGTGGGGCCTGCAAAAAAAAGAAGAAGATATGGAAATCTACACCCTGGCTTAGAATTTTCTGGTTAAGACCCAAAATCTAGCTATGGGAATAGCTAGTTTTTGCTTTACATGTATCAAGCTTCTGAAACTTAGTGGTTGAAAACAGCAGCCTTCATATTTGCTGTGACCTGAGGGTTGGCCACACAGTTCTTAGTCCGGGTTGACGCTCCACCTACGTGGTGTGGCCAGACGAGAAGGTCTGGGGTGGCTTTGCTCACGTGTATGGTGACGGGCAGGCAGGCTGGTTGTTTGAAGAGAGCCTCAGCCAGGAGTCTTGCCTTGGCCCCACGTGGTCTCATCCTCCAGCAGCCTGCCTGGGTGTCTTCACAGAGTGGTCTCGGTGTTCCTAAAAGCAGCCAGAGAAGACAAGCCCTAATGCGTAAGTGCTGTTCATGCCTCTGTTTGCAGCTTGTCTGCAAAGCTTAGAGCACTTTTGGCTTGTGGCCAAAACATAGACCTTGTCCAAGCTTAGAGTCAGTCTGGGAGGAGACTTCCCAAAGCCATGAATACAGAAAAGCATGAACAAACAAACTGGGGGCCATCACCGCCACAAATCAAACCTGTCTATAAGTCTGAGATTTAACTTAGCAAAAGCAGTTGTTTCTACCTGACGCCCATCTGAAGATGACCCTGAACCATATTGTGATTTGTCCTCGTGTAAAGTGGCAGTGTCGGGAAAACCATAGAGGGCCTCCTTAGCAGCCCTAGCAGCCTCATCTGCCAATGAGGGTGGTGAGAAGTCTCCCAAGAGGCTGGAGGCAGGAAGTGGTTGAAGGGCCAGATCTGGCCTGGTACCAAAAGAAAGTTCTCACTTCTCACACCCAAGTGCAGAGCAACCAAGAGGCAAGTCTGTTCTTCCAGCTGCAGAGGCAAGAGACACCACCAGGCTCAGAAATTGGAGAGGGGGGTGTTTTCCCCAGGCAGCGAGGTTTAAGATGCTGAAGATAGCATTTGAGCTGGGGTGACTGAGCGATGGATGGGGACAAGAACATGCAACCATTTCGGTACTCATGTAGCTGGAGGAGCCAGCAAACTGGTTAAGAAACTGTTCCTAGTTCTCAAGAGGAGGGAGGAAGCAGCAGAGTGAACTGACAGAGATGAGTAGGGGGTACTTCCCTGGTGGTCCTGTGGTTAAGAATCTGCCTTGCAATGCAGGAGACACAGGGGGACACAGGTTCAATCCCTGGGGAGGAACTAAGATTCCCACATACCAAGAGGCAACCAAGCCCGTGCTCCTCAGACCACGTGCCACTCAGAGAGCCTGTGTACCGCAACGAAAGATCTCGTGTGCCGCAACTAAGACGTGATGCAGCCGAATTAAAACTGAAGGGGAAAATGAGTGGGTAACAAAGCTAGTGACGTCATTTTCTTTTGAATCCCTACCGTACACCGAGGATTACACTTATTTAGCCTTTGACTCAGTCCTCACAACATAATTAGTCCCAAATTACAGATGAGGAAACTGAGTCTCAGAGAGGTTAAGTAACTTGGCCCATGGTCACCAGGCTCGGGGTTCTGACCCAGGTCTGTCCACCTCCGGAGTGCTGTGCACTTCATCTGCACATGCTGCAGAGGTGGTCCCCGCACGAAAAGCAGGGCTGCAGGACCCTCCTAACAGAATTCTGACAGACCCTAGAGGCCATCGCCAAGCAGGAACTCTTGAAGATGTTTATGTAAAGGAAAAGGAGCCATTCCAAATGTGGTGTTAGGCTCAAAAGAAGGCAGTAACCTCACAGAAGGGAGAGGGAGATATGAAGGAGAGCTCTAGCATAGTTATTGCTGGGGGTACAGGGGCACCCACCCAAAGAAGGCATCTGCCCTGAACCTCCTCCCTGTTGTGTGATCTAATCTCTACGCACACACACCCCTCACCTTCCCCAAATTAAAAGGATCCCCTTCTAAGAGGATCATTGTAAAGTAAATAAATCCAATTAGGAATGACTGGGCAAGCGAAACATTCTGAAATCCACAGGCTAGTGAGCCAGAAGCGGTGAGCCGTCCTCGGGGAGCTAAGAGTGCCGAGAGCCACTCTCTTCTGTGCACACACATGGGTGGCAACTACAGCCAGTATGCGAACGTGTGGGGGTGACACTGAAGGGCAGCAGCAAGAGATTCAGAGGCACACCTCTCGTTTCGTATCTGCCATCACCACTTAATAACCTCGTGCCCGTAAGTTTTGGTTTTCTGCTGGCAGGTTCGAAATCACCCAGCCTGTCCTCAGGGCATATCATGGGAAACCCAAGGGAATGGATGGTTTTGAGCAGTTAGAAGCTCCTAGTTCCTGGAGCAAAGGTTGGAGGCTGCCCCAGGGAGGCTGCTCTGAGGGAATGCTGACATTTCCACCCAGGTCGGGTATGATTTGAAAATACTGCCCACTGTTTGCAACTGAATGGCAGCGCCTTCTGTGCTCATCCCTGGGGAGCTTGGCCCGGCAGCCGAACCTGTCCCGGGCAAGGGGTGGAGAAGCTGTGGCTTGGATTTGACTTAGGTTGTTCTCTTGTGTGGCAGGGTGAGCAGGGAACAGTTTCTGTTGAACCATCAGATGAGTATTGCCAAGGTCTCCCTCGAGGTCAAGGATACAAGAGAATGGACTGTGATGCCTCCCGGACACCCCAGGCAGGGAACTCTCCAGCCTGGATCAGGGGCCCAGAGCCACTCAGGCTTGATGCTTTACCTCTGGGAATGAGGTTTGTTTACAGGAGGGCTTCACCCTCTTTGTCACCTCAGGAGGGCAACACATCAGTGGGCCCACATCCTGTCTCATTGTGATCTCAGCTGCCTCGGGGGTTCAGTTCAGAAGCCCTGGCCTTGGGCCCCTCACCAAATGCAGATTCTAATGGGCTGCCTTCATAGTCTGTGGTTGTCCTTGCAAACACCTCCAGGTGGAGGCCACAGGGAGTTTCAGTTTTGTAAACAGCAAATATTTGTTTGGAGTCCTAAGTATGTTAAATCCTGATGGGATCAGCCAGGGTATTATGTTGTTTTAGCCAGAGATGTCAGAGAGCTTCTGAGGCCGTTGAGTCCCTACCAGGACAAGGAAGTGGGTGTCCCCAGGAGGACAGATTATCTTGGGACATGACGCACTGGTCCCTGGAAAGGAGTGGTGACTAAAGGGACAGAAGCAGAGCTCACTTGTAGGTGTAAATTGGGATTCGTTGGTTAACAGCGTTGCCGGATGCCGGACATACAGGCTCATTTGTGGGGTACAGTGTATTTTCATCAGTCTTTTAGCCAGAGTTGTGCTGTGGTAGAAGGTCTGACCGGTCCCTTAAAGGAGTGGTTCTCTAACTCCCCTGTAGGGCCTTGAGTGTGGTGGTAAGGTGGGTGGGTGGGGGCTAGCAAGAGACCGCAGGGCTCTGGCTTCTGCCTCATTCCCTGCGTAAGTTCTTAAAAATACAGCCTTATTTAGATAGAATTCACATACAACTCACCCAAAGTGTATAACTCAGTAGCTTTTAAAATAATCATGGAGTTGTGCTACCCTCACCAGATTGGCAGGTGAGCTCTCATCTGATTGCTTTTCTATTGTATTTGAAGGAGAAAAAGATTCTGCTGCTAACATCAGGTTTGAAATAATGGTTATAATCTTGCTGTGGTTAAGAACCTTTTCTGAAGAGGCTGTGATTTTTCAAGTTCTATTTTAAACCCCAATGAGAACCAGAAAATAAATTTGGTATCTAAGAGGTAGGGTAAATACGCATAGCAACCATTCCCTTTTTTTTTTTTCACAGAATGGACATTTAGAGCCACATTTGGCATTTTTGTGAAGTCCGTTTGCACAGTCCTAACATGGTCAGAGGAAATTAGAATGGTGGGTGGGTCTGTGAGATGACCCATGGATGCAGCTGAAATGGCCCCAGTGGTCCAGGTTGGGGGGCAGGTCTCTAATTAGCTTATAGGGCTGTTTGATGTAGGAACATGTCTTAGACACAGCCCAGCCATCCCTAAAGGTTAAAGTGGAGCATGAGGCAGTGATTGACATTCAGGGTGATTACTGAGATCAAAGATGCAGGGTCATCATAGCAAAGTGTTCATCAGAAATGGTTGAAGAAGTTGGGGATCAGACTGGGGTGTTCATTTCCTGATCCTTGTAACGACTTCTTGGGTCTGGCATACTATAAGTGCTCAATAAACATCCTGTCCGTTTTTCTTTGCAAAGGCCGTGCCGTAAAATCTCCTTGCCTGTTGAGATCAGATAAACGAAGCTTTCCCGAACTGTTTCCGCTCGTTAATTTGGAGGGTGTCTTCTCAGCCAGGCTGATTTGAGGGCACAGACATCAGCAACAGTGCGCAGTTGTTCTCCGACCGGGGTTCACGCTGCCCTGCTGGAGGACGGGGCCGATCAGATTCTCTTCAGTTGACAAACTTGGTTTTCCACCTCGGAAACGTGTCTCTTGCCTCTCCTCTCTTCGCAGGACGTGTCCCTGATCTGAGGTGAGACCATGAAGAGAAGATAAAATACACAATAATGCCTTTCCGCAACCGCTTCGTGCTGCTGCTGGCCCTGGCTGCACTGCTGGCCTTCGTGAGCCTCAGCCTGCAGCTCTGTGAGTGTGGTCATGGTGCTGGGAGGGCGAGGGGGCTCCTGTCTGGAGTGGGAGCCCCCGCAGGGAGGAAACACATGGGTCCCAAAGCCTTCGTTCTTTTTTTCTTTCACTTTTTTTTAAATTGAAGTATAGCTGATTTACAGTGTTAATTCCTGTTATACAGCAAAGGGATTCAGTTATACATATATATGTGCGTGTGCTGTGTGCTTAGTCGCTCAGTTGTGTCCGACTCTTTGCGACCCCATGAACCATAGCCCACCAGGCTCCTCCATCCATGGGGATTCTCCAGGCAAGAATACTGCAGTGGGTTGCCATGCCCTCCTTCAGGGGATCTTCCCAACCCAGAGATCGAACCCAGGTCTCCTGCATTGCAGGCAGACTCTTTACTGTCTGAGCCACCAGAAAAAGAATGTGTGTGTGTGTATGTGTATACATATTTTTTTAAAAAAAATACTCTTTTCCATTATTGTTTATCATAGAATATTTTCTTAATTGGTAGACAATTGCTTTACAGTTAATTTCTGCTGTACAGCATCATGAATCAGCTGTAAGTATACATGTATCCCCTCTCTCTTGAGCTTCCCTCCTACCTACCCCCCATCCCACACTCTAGGTCATTACCTGTGTTCTTTAAATAAACAGTGAGGTTTCAAACAACCCAGTTTTTTTAGTGTTGGTGCTAGTGGTGGGTGGGTGTACATCTTTGCTTGTGAGGAACAAGAGCAATCACTTGGCCTCATGACATACTTTTGGCTTCTCCCTGGATTCCTCAACTGCTTGGTTATTCCTGGATCCTTAGTTCAGGTTCCCAAGGTGAAGACAGTGAGTGATCAGCTTGTGTCCTCATGCTGGGCCACACAGCAGAGGTGCTTGGCTTGGAGGTTGAGTGTCCATTATCAGAGGGTGGAGGGGTTAGGTCCCAGTACCAAACTGGGCGGGCAGCAGGGACTGTGCATGGGAAGCCGGAGTGGCGAGCTGAGGAGGCCAGTCCACAGGCCTCACCACCTGCCCTCGGCCCATACCTGGGGGCCTGTGCTCAGGCTGAGCCCCAAATCTATGCCCCCTACTGCTCCCTAAGGGTGGTAGTCCTCAGACACAGATCCAACCAGGCATTTCCTTGGTTGTAACCCTTCAGCAGTGGGTCTCTGGGAGGCACCTTGCCTTCCTATGACCCCTGTCTCACCGTGAACTCTACACCACAGCCTTGCTGAGTGGCTTGGCATTCTCTGCACATCCAGGCTGTTCTCTGTGCCTGGAGCCGGTCCGTCTGCCTGGACTGTTCTCCTCACCTCCCTTCTATCTGCCTCCCATCCCATCCTCTCCTCCACATGGTTCATTCACCCCTTTCTCCTTCAGGAAGCTTCCATCACTCCCCACCTGGGTGTGGGATTCTTGGTTGTACATCTGGGGTGCTCTGAGACTGCTCCGCTCCTTGCACTAGCCATGAAGTGAAGTGAAAGTTGCTCAGTTGTGTCGAGTCTTTGAGACCTCCCTGTAGCCCGCCAGTCTCCTCTGTCCATGGTAGTCTCCAGGCAAGAACGCTGGAATGGGTTGCCATTCCCTTCTCCAGGGGATCTTCCCAACCCAAGTTTTATGCATTTCAGGCAGATTCTTTACCATCTGAGCCACCAGGGAAGCCTTGCGATGTCATAATTTTTCGGTTCTGTTTCTTTTCCTTCTACAAGACTGGCTGCTCTTTGAGAACAGGGCCCATTTCTGCTTCCCTCTTTATCACAGGAACCAGCACTGCCAACCACATAGGAGGGGCCTCAGGAGTGTTTCAGTGAATGAATGAATCTACACCTGCTCTGGAAAGCAGGTGAACCCTATTTCTCTATCCTTCTGGTGCTGTGTACTTGTAAGCCAAGAAAATATCTGTGTGATGCTGGTAATTGTATTTTTGCTGCTGCCTACCTGCCCTCCACTTTCCACCTCACCCCGGTGGGTGGGAGACAAGTGCTTGGCCCTCATCACAGCTTAGGGCATCTCTGGGAGGAGGTGGCATTGCTGTCACCATCTGCATGATGGGAGGAAGGGCAGGTGGTCAGAGGGGGGATGTTCTGAGTGTGCTGAGGGACATGGGAAAGGCTTGGCATTCAGAATGAGTGGTTAGAAGGGAGGAGGCTTTGAGCAAATTTCCCTGCCTCACCTCTGATTTGTGACATATTCCATGCACACATCTAGTGTATATGACAGGCACTTCTAATAGTAAAGAGAAGTAGAAGTACTCACTTTATCCTTCCAGAATAGGAAAACAGATTAAGAGAGGGTGGGCATAAGAAGTTTAAAGATACTCTAGATGATTAATGAACTGTAAAAAAAAAATCTTTTTCAGAAAGTGTGTTTGGAATCAGTCATTTCATTGTTTGTGGCTTTTCATTAAAAATTTTCCATCTTTTGCTTTGAGAAGTAGGATGTTTCAGTCAACCTTGGTTCTTGGTTTGAGACACTGACAGGTTCTGAGACATGAGTGTGGGCTCCTTGTGTTTGCAGCGTCTCTCTTGCATGAGGTGGTTTCCACGTCACTGAATTGGCCTGTGTGTTTTGCTTATATAACTCCTCTGAAAGTACCTTCTGTTTTAGGAGAGCCAATTTTCAGCCGTACTTATTTTAGGGAAAATTTTTCAGGATAAATTGGCCAGCCTGGGTCTGAGCGCTTTATTCTTCAATTCGTTGGGAGTTTGGAAAGATATTAAGATATGGACCTTCTTACCTCTCTTCTGCTTCTAGGTAAACTGTAACTTTGGAATTTAACAATTTCAGTGAAAATTGAGTTAAATTGCTTTATTTATTTAATCACTGTATTGGTTGCTAATTATTATGCTGTAAGAAACTGGACTAATTCATAATACAAAGATGTCTGCTTAAGTAACACTTATATTTTCATCCTTGCCCTAAAAATATATGGACTTTTTTTTCTTCTCTATTTCTTTTGACTAATTTTTGAATATCAGATTAGCACATATAATTGTTTCAGGTAATATATTTGAGACAGTCAAATGGAACTTGGCTTTCTTATGTTTTAAGTGAATAGTATAATTTTGTTTTCTATGATTGTGTGTTTTATTTCAACACTTTGGCAGTTTTATTTTTCTGATGTTTTGAATATGAGAAAGTTATGACCCAGGTTACAATGAGAAAATCAGGTTGCTTAAATAAGTGTTTCATCCTCTTAGTACAGAAAGTGTGTATGTGTACTAACATATATTTATTAAGTGCTTATGTATGCTGGAGATTTTTCTACACTATTGGGATGGAGGTGGTTGGGAGAGGATACAAAAAAGATTAAAGTACAGTTTGTAGTATCTCAAAATATGTTTATTTTAAATGGTAATAATGACTTACTTTATGCTAATAGACATTAATAAGAATCATTCATTTTTTAGTTTCAAGTCCTTAAAGTTTTTGAGTTTGGAAATAGAGTGATTCTGAAATTCCTGATACTCAAAGAAGGCAACAAGTCAGGCATAAATATCATTAGTTATTCTAGTTAAAATAAGTACAAGTGGGAAAATAACTTCTCAGATTGTGGGGCTTCTTCAGTGTGACAGGAAAATATACTGGGTTATGAAGGCTTGTGGATGGTTCCTTATTTTGCTCCTTTTTCTGCTCCTTTGTAATCGTCCATTTTCCTGCTTCAACCCTTTCCTTCATGCTCATTTTGTGCTCATTTTGCCACCTTCCAAGCAGTCCCAAAATGGCAGTGTGGCGGGAGCCCAGCTCCCAGGCCCTGAAACCACAGCCTTGGGTTTGAATGCTGCTTGGCCACTTAGCTGTGGTGTGCCTTCAGCAGGCATGGCCTCCTGGAGCCTCTGTTTCATATTTCATAAAGTGAAGTTCATTGTTGCTGCTTTGAAACATTGGTGTGAGAAGGGAGATTTTGTGGGAAAACCTTTGGCTCGGGAAGGTCAGTCAGTGTAAACAGTCCAGAGTCCTGTCACGATGCGTCCTTAGAAGCCAGGGCTCTTGGTATCCCAAAGGCTGCTTCAGCCATTTGTGGAGAGAGCTTTTGAAACTGTGTGTGTGTGTGTGTGTGTGTGTGTGTGTGTGTGTGTGTGTGTGTGTGTGTGTGTGTGTGTGTGTGTGTGTGTGTGTGTGTGTGTGTGTGTGGGTGTGTGTGTGTGTGTGTGTGTGTGTGTGTGTGTGTGTGTGTGTGTGTGTGTGTGTGTGTGTGTGAGTGAGTGAGTGTGAGACTCTTTGTGACCCCATGGACTGTAGCCTGCCAGGTTCCTCTCTCCATGGAATTCCGCAGGCAGGAATACTGGAATGGGTAGCCATTCCCTTCTCCAGGGGATCTTCCTAACTCAGGGATCAAACTGGAGTCTCCTGCATTGCAGCAGATTCTTTACCATCTGAGCCACCAGGGAAGCCCCTTTGAAATAGTATATCATGCATTTCTTTCTTTTAAATCAGAGTTCACCAGCCATGATAGGGGGTCAGTCTACACTGGGCATCGGTATCTTGGGCAGGGCCCTGGTGGACCAGAGCAGGTTTCTAAGGGAAATGTCCACGGTGGACTGGAAACTCAGCTTCCCAGGTAGAAGGGGGCAATTAACCTGCCAAATGAAGTCTTCAGTGTCTGAAGAGCTCTTATCTCTCTCCAGTATCTGTAAGAGGAGTCAGACCAGCTCTTTGTGGCCTGGTGACCATGGAGACATATTTCAGTTCAGCGGCAGGTGAAGCTTGCTGACTGTCAACGTCATGTGGAGGTAGACTGGCAGGATGCAGAGCCTGGAGCATCGCTCTGTGAAGAATAGCATAGTAGGCAGGTCACTGGACCTGATCCCATTTAAAGCCTTCTCAGACTCCAAGGTTTGGGAAATTTTATCGTTCCTTGTTGACCCAGTACCTTGAGTTGGCATAGCGCTGTCCTTCAGCAAACATTCCATTATGTGCTGGGTCCTGGGGGTTTCATCTCTCAAGGGCCAAAGGAGCTGTCTCTCTAGTGAGGAGAATCCTGAGCAGATACTTGGCACACAGTGTACAGGGTGCTCAGACAAGAAAGAGGTAGCCCCCCAAGGAGCTGGGAAAGAACGTGGACTCTGGAGCCAGACTGCCTGGATCGAGTCCCTGCCCTGCCACTTACCAACTGTGTGAGCTCAGGCATGTTTGCTACCCTCTCCATGCCTCAGTTTCCTCATCTGTAAAATGGGGAGGGGGACAATGAGAGTTTCTGTTTCATTGGGTTGGTGAAGGATATTTTATAGTACACCTAGGACAGACCCTGGCACATAGTGATCACTCTATGCATGTTTGTTAAATAAAATGATTGAGATGAATTATAGCAGGGTGACATGGGAGGATGGAGGACAAGAAGCCAGCCCTCGTAGGAGGTCAGGGAAGACTCCCTCCCAGAGGAGGTGACATCTGAGCTCCAGCCTTGAGGGATGAGTTAGAGTTGTCCATGAGGAAGCTGGGAAGGGCATTCCTGGCAGATGAAGGCAGGTGTGCCAAGGCAGAGCAAGAGACAGCAGGGCCAGGTTAGTCACCTGTGTGTAGCTGTGAAGGTGGACTGTGCCAGGGCCACCTACATCACCGTGTTATACCTTAAAGGTACTAGAGCCCCTGAAGCAGGAGGACAGCATGTCGTCAGATTTGTGTCTGGGAAAGGCTGCAGTCTGGTACAACGTTTGCCAAAGAGTGGTCTCCTGAGCCCCTTGATTAGAGTAGCCCTGGGAGTTTCTTAAAGTGCATGTTCCAAAAACAAAGAAGAGCAGATCTGTGCCCCTCCCCAGAGAGTCAGAACTGTGGTTCTCCCTGGGGGTTCTAATGTACGCAGAAGTTGGGTGCTGCCCATTCAGAGGCTGGCAGGAGGGTAATGCTCAGAGACAACCTGGGGGCTACTTACCCCTCCAGTTGAAGGCTGAGGATGGCTCTGATGAAGGTGTCGGGCCTGAAAGGAAGGAACAGAGCTGAGAGCATCAGATGACGCTGCGGATTTAGAGGTGATCTGGCGGTGCAGTGCAGCCAGGGTGGAGAGAGAAGAGAGTGTGTCTTGGAGGTCTCGTAGGCTGTCCCCATTCATGCGTCCACGCTGTCACTTACACAGTCCCCTCTCCACCTGGGGAGAGTGTGCCAAAGCCTGAAGGAAGTACCCAGAACACAGTCTGGGAGGTCAGCCTTGTGGGGCCGATGGCCCCCGAGTCTGGACAGAGACTGGGAGAGAGTGCTCTGGGCAAGGAGAAGCAGGCAGCTGGATGGGCTGGTGGGGAACAGGGAAGGAGCTGGGGAGTTGGTGAGGTGCATCGGGGCCATTGGGGGTACCAGCAGGCGCAGGGGGTGCAGGTCCTACCAGAGGTGATTCCAGGGCCTGAGCCCAAGAGGGAGCCCGTCAGAGCCCCTGTTTGCAGACCTTGTGTTCAGCGTTCCCTGATCTCCCTGGAGCCCACGAAGGCCACTCCAGGCCCAGAGCCTGCGGGCTTGTATTTTTTGGCCCAAGCAATGTTTTCACTTAGGAAAATTTATTTACCAATGTTTTTAAACTAGGCAATTTCATATAAGCTTCTAGCCCCTCTTTAAGAACCAGACTGTCCACAAGCCATGGCCCACAGTCCTTTGCAGGGACCTCAGCTGCAACCGACTGGAATCTGAGTGGGGGGTGGGGAGGAGAGCTCCATGCTGAGCCCTGTCACCTCTGGAGTTTGTACTGCATGTGCCTGCAGAGGGGAAGGACAGGGCGAAGGTGAAATGTGGGCAGACGGAGGAGGAGAGGCCGTGAAGGATACAGGGCAGCAGCAGGGACGTGGGGCCCCAAAGCCAAGGGGGCAGGTGACCTGCCCCAGGTTCTCAGGTGGGCAGCTGAGGTACCCCAGCCTGACCAGCTTTGGGGGCATGCGTGATGTGTGTGCAAGTGATGTGTGTGTGTCAGTGGTGTGTTTCTGTGATGTCTGTAAGAAGTGTGTGTGTCAGTGGTATGTTTATGTGATGTGTATGGTGTTTGTGAATGTGTAAGTGATTGTGTTTTATATGCATGCAAGTGGTGTATGTATGTGATGTGTGTGGTGTGTTTAAGTGGTGTGTGTATGTATAAGCGGGCTTCCCAGGTGGCTCAGTGGGTAAAGAATCCTCCTGCAATGCAGGAGATGCAGGAGACTCAGGTTCAATTCCTGGGTCAGGAAGATCCCCTGGAGGAGGGCAAGGCAACCCATTTCAGTATTCTTGCCTGAAGAATCCCATGGACAGAGGAGCCTGGTGGGCTACAGTCCATGGTATCACAAAGAGTCGGCCACGACTGAAGCAAATGAACACAAGTGTGTATAAGTGAGGTGGGGTGTGTATGTGTGAGGTGTGTATAAATGGTGTGTGTATGTGTAGGGTGTGTATAAGTGGTGTGTGTATGTGTGTGGTGCATGTATAAGTGGTGTGTGTATGTGTAGGGTGTGTATAAGTGGTGTGTGTATGTGTGGTGTGTTTTTATTTATAGAGTGTGTATAAGTGGTGTGTGTATGAGTGCTGTGTGTACAAGTGGTGTGTATGTGTGGGGTGTGTGTAAGTGGCATGTGTGTATGTGTGGTATGTTTCTGTGTGGTGTGTGTATAAGTGGGATGTGCACGTGTGTGAGCATGCACATGTCCAGTAGCTTCCCTGGCAACTTCCTTCCCTGCATCTCCATCATTTTCCTGTGTCCTCCAGCCCCATGTCCCCTCCCTCATGCTGCTTTGGGTCTGTTGTCTTCTAGTAAAGGGCAGAACCAAGCTTGGGAGAACAGTGTGTAAATTAAAAGAAAATTGCCTCTTGAGCAGGAGAGCGAGGAACCCCTGCAAGGTGCCAGGTGTTGTGATACTCACCTTGGTCCACCCACCCTGGTTTTAGCCTCAGCCCACTCTTGGGTGGCAGTCAGCATTTGCAGCTCCTGCTCTTCATGGGCCCTTCTGCAGAGCCTTGGCATGTGGTGGCGGGATTTTGCTGAGGCCCAAATGTGCATAATCATAACTGTAAGCAGGCTCCTGGTCCTAGTCCTATGTCCTGCCCTCAAGCTGTGGGGCTTTGTCATTCTTTTTCCTCTGTCTGATGTACATTTTATGGAGAAAAGCAAGTGTCTGAGTGCTGTGCGTCAATTTGTGGATTCATGAAGGTCTTAATATGTTTTGATGGCAAAAGTTTGGGGATGCAACCCTTAGAATGCCATGGCTCTAATGTATCGTATATTTTAAAATCACAGTAAGTTTTCTCTGGGGTTTTTAGTTAGGTGAGTTGAAGTCAAAAAGAATGAGAAATTTAAAATGAGGGCTTGCATTTTTAATCTGTGGGTTCTTAGTTTCTAAGTAGAATTTTTATTTAGTATTTCCTAAATTAGTCATGATCCTTTTCTTGGAGATTTATTTTGTTTGATTTTTAAATTTTTATTTGTTTATTTATTTTTGGCTGTGTTGTGACCCTGTTGTTGCACGGACTTTCCTCTAGTTGCAGCGAGTAGGCGCTATTCCTTGTTGCAGCATACGGGCTTCTCATTGCGGTGGCTTCTCTTGTTGTGGAGCACAGCCTCTGGGGTGCGTGGGCTCTGTAGTTGTACCTCCTGGGCTCTAGAGCACAGGCTCAGTAGCTGTGGTACCCTGGCTCAGTTGCTCTGCAGCATGTAGGATCTTCCAGGATCAGGGATCAAACCTGTGTCTCCTATATTGCCAGGCAGATTCTTTACCACTGAGCCACCAGGGAAGCTGCTTGTTTGATTTCTGAGAATTTTCCATTTAGTTTTTCTTTGAATGTTTTGTGTGTAGCTGCTCCATAGAGTTAAATATCTTTAGGTAGAAAAAAAGTTATGTGACAAAGTTAAGCTAGACAAGTCAGTGTCTTAAGTTCATGTCATCCTTATTTTGGAGGAGGCATGCACCAGGTGGGCCCTTCCATGTACTAAAAATGGGACATATTTATGTCTGTGGGTCCTTTCTAGTTTTCTTCCAGGGTAGAGACATTCATTCTCTCTCTCTCCCTCTTTATTCCTTCTTTCTTTCCCTCCTTCCTTGTTTCTGATCTTAGAGAGTTTCTCCTAAGAATAATTGGAGGATAGAGATGTATCTGGTCCCATTACTTCATGGGAAATAGATGGGGAAACAGTGGAAAAAGTGTCAGACTTTATTTTTTGGGGCTCCAAAATCACTGCAGATGGTGACTGCAGCCATGAAATCAAAAGATGCCTACTCCTTGGAAGGAAAGTTATGGCCAACCTGGATAGCATATTGAAAAACAGAGACATTACTTTGCCAACAAAGGTTCGTCTAGTCAAGGCTATGGTTTTTCCAGTAGTCATGTATGGATGTGAGAGTTGAGCAGTGAAAAAGGCTGAGCACTGAAGAATTGATGCTTTTGAACTGTGGTGTTGGAGAAGACTCTTGAGAGTCCCTTGGACTGCAAGGAGATCCAACCAGTCCATCCTAAAGGAGATCAGTGTTGGGTGTTCATTGGAAGGACTGATGTTGCAGCTGAAACTTCAATACTTTGGCCACCTCATGCGAAGAGTTGACTCATTGGAAAAGACCCTGATGCTGGGAAGGATTGGGGGCAAGAGGAGAAGGGGACAACAGAGGATGAGATGGCTGGATGGCATCACCAACTCGATGGCCATGGATTTGGGTGGACTCTGGGAGTTGGTGATAGACAGGGAGGCCTGGCGTGCTGTGGTTCATGGGGTTGCAAAGAGTCGGACACGACTGAGCGACTGAACTGAACTGAAAAGATGTATGCTCAAAGATGTTAATTGCAGCCCTGCTTGTAGTAGGAAAAGGGAGTCAAGAACCAAAATGTCCAACAGGAGATACTCCTGCATCCATTACACCATATTTACATAGACATCTCAGTATTGACTTGAAAGGTTGTCTGTAATACATTTGCTAAAAAGACACGTGGTACCTTTATATGGGAGAGTGTGTGTGTGTGTGTGTGTGTGTGTGTGTGTGTGTGTAGTCAGCAGTATTGATTAAGAAGGTGAATCTCCCATTTTAGAAGAGAGCAGGTGATCAGGACTCGTTAGTAAAACTAGAAAGTGTTAGTAAAATGAGTCAGTGAGTTCAGGAGAGTATGCCAAGTGTATGTGATTGCCAAGATTGTACGAAGAGAGACAAATAGGAGAGGAAGCCATAGGAGAGGAAGCCGCGGGACCTTGACACTGAAGAAACAACTGAATAGAGGTGAGTCAGGGACCCAGTGGGAGCCTGCCTGGGCGGAGTTTGCACTGATCAGCTTGGGCCTCATTTCTCGTTGTCTTGGCAACAGGGCTCCAAGCTGACGACATTAAAAAAAAAAACCCAACAAAACAACAACCTGAAGTGAGATAAGTGGTAATCAGATGCACAGCCCTGTGATATTGGTAGCACCCTGCCTTGGGGGAAGGGGTTGGAGGGGGAGGTTTTTGAGACTGATCAGCAGTGAGGTCTTGGGGGGACAGAATCTGAATCCTGAATAAGAAGGTGCAGTCAGGAATGCCCACAGAGACACTGGAACCGTCTCCCTGTGCTTCCTGCCAGTGTGGCCCCAGCCCTGGATGCCTCAGTGGGGCCCAGCAGAGCCGGCCACGCAGGGTGAGAGAAGCAGGGACTCAGCCACAACGCAGGGCCCTCTCTGATTTATCTGGTCTGACTCCAGCATCGTCTGTTGTCCTCCCCGCTTGCTTCCTTCTTTTTCTTCTGTCCACTGAGAGGCTGGACCGCACTGCCCTGGGGTCTGCTTTATGGGGAACTGGGAACCCAGCTCTGCCCGCCCCCCAGCCCCAGGTATCTACCAGAGGGCGGGACGACCAGTCTTCACAGTGTCCAGATACTGCGGGCACGCCCCTCCGCAGCACGTGGCCTCACTCAGATGGCCTCCCAAGACTCTCCCAGCCACCTCACTGCTCTTCTCTTTTGATTGTTTTCGTGAAGCAAATGACCAACCTTGACCCACTTTCCTGGGCTGTTGGTTTGGTGGCCTCAATGGGAAACAGACCTTTGAGACACAAAAAATTTTTGCTCCTGGGAAGGGGCAACAATGTTCTTGAGCCATAGTGACCCTGTCCCCATTTGCACCGGAGCAGGGACTGGAGCGCTATTCATCTCCGGCAGGACTTCCAGCCACACACACTGCAGCGTTCACTGAGGGTTCTCTGGGTGGTAGGAATATGCATGACTCACTTCTTTTTTTTACCTTAGTATTGGTGCCTATTTTTAGGATGAACCCATGTTTATATGAATTGTAACAATCCTTTTTCATTTTGTAAAATGAAAAAATCTCTACCTGAGGGTGTTGAAATTGGAAACCTGTTTCCAGATGCATTGCTTTCTTAACCTGAGTCCATGGACATCTGCATTGTCTCACATGGTTTTAGAGGTGCTATGAACCCCCACAAACCAAATGTGAAAGAGTGTACACTGTCCTTTTTCAGGGCTGAGGATCAATGAAGTGAAGTGAAGTGAAAGTCGCTCAGTCGTGTCTGACTCTTCGCGACCCCATGGACTATACAATCCATAGGATTCTCTAGGCCAGAATACTGGAGTGGGTAGCCTTTTCCTTCTCCAGGGGATCTTCCCAACCCAGGGGTTGAATCCACGTCTCCCGCTTTGCAGGCGGATTCTTTACCAGCTGAGCCACAAGGGAAGCCCAAGAATACTGGAGTGGGTAGCCTATCCCTTCTCTAGCAGATCTTCCTGACCCAGGAATAGATCCAGGGTCTTCTGCACTGTAGATGGATTCTTTACCAACTGAGCTATCAGGGTCAATAGCTCTTATCAGATTCTCAAAGGTAAGGTAGAGAGGATCCATGCCCTGAAGTGGTTGAGGATGGCTGGGGCTCTTTTCATAGTTGTTTTGGGGGATCTGTCTTGGATGTCTGTCTAATTTCTAGTTTCTGTCATGATTCAGAGTCTTTGGCACTTGCAGCATCTAGCCCAACGGACCCCGTTTGGTCAAGGCCAGTTTGCAGTGGCTCCAGAGGAATGTGAGGTTTCCTGGCCCCTCCAGGAGGCTAGGGAGGGAGGAGATAAGAACTTGGAACCGCCCAGGGCAGGAGCTGAGTCCTCAACCCTGTGAGCACCTCCACTCCCACTGTGGGGCTCTGGTGGTCTGGCTCTGGTGTTTACTTGAGAATCACACATATTTTTATATTTGATGCAGGCTAGAGAAAGAAAGAACATTAAAGACACTTTAGTGGATTGAGGAAGCCTAAGGGAATTATCGGCGTTGTCTGTCAGAGCAACTCCAGTAAAGAGAATTCAGGGCAACTAGCTGTTGAATAACCTACAACAGGAGGATGCTGAATCCACCAAAAAAGATACCCCACATCCAAAGACAAAAGAGAAGCCTCAACAAACAGTGGGAGGGGCGCAATCATGATAAAATCAAATCCCATACCCACTGGGTTGGGAGCTCACAAACTGGAGAATGATAATACCAAAGAAGTTCTCCCACTGTTGTGAAAGTTCTGAGCCCCTACATCAGGCTTCCCAGCCTGGGGATCTGGCAAAGGGACTGGGAATCCCCAGGGAATCTGACTTTGAAGGCCAGCGGGGTTTGATTGCAGGACTTCCACAGGACTGGGGGAAACAGATTGCACTCTTGGGGGGCACAACAAAATCTTGTGCACACCAAGACCGAAGGGAAAGGAGCAGTGACCCACAGGAGACTGAACCAGACCCCCCTGCTAGTGTTGGAGGGTCTCCTGTGGAGGCGTGGGTTGGCAGTGGCTCGCTGTGGGGACAGGGGCACTGGCAGCAGCAGTCCTGGAAGGTGCCCCTTGGTGTGAGCCCTCTTGGAGTTCACCATTAGCCCTACCATAGAGTCCACAGACTCCACAGCTGGGTTGCCTCAGGCCAAATAACTAACAGGGAGAGTGCCGCCCCACCCATCAGCAGACAACTGGATTAAAGTTTTACTGAGCATGGTCCTGCCCACCAGACCAAGACCCAGTTTTTTCCACTGCCAGTCTTTCTCATCAGGTAGCTTGCAGAAGCCTCTTTCAGCCTCATTAACCAGAGGGAAGACAGAATAAGCAAGAAGAACTACAGTCCCACGGCCTGCAGAACAAAAACCATACAATCCAGAAAGTTAATCAAAATGAAAAGGCAGAGGGTTATCTCCCAGATGAAGGAACAAGATAAAACCCCAGAAAAACAACTAAATGAAGTGGAGATAGGCAGCTTTCCAGAAAAAGAATTCAGAATAATGATAGTGAAATTGATCCAGAATCTTAGAAAATGAATGGAGAAGATGCAAGAAATGTTTACCAATGACCTATAAGAACTAAAGAACAAACAGAGATGAATAATACACTAGAAGGAATCAATAGCAGAAGAGCTGAGACAGAATTTGCAGAATTTCTGGAAGACAGAATGGTGGAAATCAGTGCCACAAAATTGAATACAGAAAAAATAATGAAAAGAAACGAAGACAGCCTCTGGGACAGCATTAAAACACACCAACATTTGTATTATAGGGGCCCCAGAAAGAGAAGCGAGAAAGGACTCGAGAAAATATTTGAAGAGTTAATTGCTGAAAACTTAACTAAGATGTGAAAGGAAATAGTTAACCAAGTCCAGGAAGCACACAGTGTCCCAGCCATGATAAACCCAAGGAGGAACGCGTTGAGACACATAGTAATCAAATTGACACAAATTAAAGACAAAAAGAATTCAAGAACCTTGTGAGCTTTTGGGAGGAAGAAATCGCAGAAATCAGGTGACAAGACTAGCGGTGTTTAGCTTATAAGAAGGTCCTTAAATAGTTGGGTGAGCTGAACTATTTAAGGAAATTATGGCTGCAGGGCTGACTCAGGACAGACTTGAGTGATGCAAGGGTGAAGTGACTACTTAGGGTGGTGACCAGCCCAGAGCTGACGTCCCAACAAGGGTGAAGCAGACTCTGGAGCTAGGAAGGTGAAAATCAGGTAGTGGGGCCACACTTTGGCCCTACCAGGTTCTTTGCTGGTCCAGTCAGTGGGGAGACCTGTGGGGCAGCTGAACCCAGAATGCTGGAGACAGAGGTCAGCCAACACTTGCCCACCTGCAAGGAATACCTGTGGATCCTGGATACCTGACTTCAACCTGCCAGGGTGTCTGTATAGTCAGAGGAAGAGTTGATAACTAAACAACAGCAGGATAACTAAATGACTAGGGCAGGGATTGCAGGAGGCAGGGATTCTGAGGTAGCCCGATTCTTCCATGTGGAGAGAAGCGGTCTTTCCTGGAAAGGGCCTTTATTGACCCAGTTGGCTAGTGCCAGGTCCCATCCCTGCGGACCATCAGCATGGCAAGGACAGGGTCCTGGAGAAGGGTCATGACCACCCCCACCACAGCATGGGGTTGACCTGGGAGAGGAGCCATTTACAGAAGGGAAGGAGAGGTGGTGATCTGACCCAGGGATGAGCCCACAGTGTTCCATCAGAATCTCCTGTGAAGGGCTGCATACAGCAGCTCTGAAAGCTAGAGCAGGTTGGAAGAGGCCTGGAAGCAGGTAAATTCATGTCCCCTGCCCTGGGCCGGAGCCCCCGTGTGGAGTGAGGAGCTGGAGATGGTCGGCATGGGCTTGGTGCCCTAGAAGAGAGGCACTGACCTGTCTTCGTGAAGTCACAGTGGTTCCCAGGTGATAGCTGGCTGCACACACATGACCCGCTGAGCACGTGGAATAACTAAGGGGCCTGAAATCAAGGCCAGACAAGAAGGAGCTCGCAGCCTGGGGGCTAGGGTCATGATCTGACCTGACTCTGGACTCGCTTTCTCTCCTTTCCTCTCTCCCATGGGAGTCATCAATAGAATAAATAAAAAATTAAAAGAAGCAGTTCATTGTTGGATGAAACACCTCTCTTCAGACACGTTCATCAAGTTGGCTGCTGAGCTGAGACTTGTTGATGGATGGTATTTCTTCCGAGCCTCTTCTTGATCATTCTTGTGGTGACTTCCCAGTATCTCCTCTATGTCCGGTTTGTTTCTGCATTATTCCTACATCCACACTCCCAAACCAACCACCAGGGTGTGCAGAGGCACTATGACTGAGAAGGACATTTCCCCATATGCTTTCTGCTCCCTTTTTCTTATTTAATGTCTTACCACCCTCTTCAACTGGATTGTAAGCTCTGGCAGAAGGACAGCAACTGTAGTCTTTTATTCTCTGAAGAATTCCCAGTAGATGCTCAAGAAATGGTTGCATAGCTGGATGGGAGATGCCTAAATACCAGGCCTGGCAGGTCAACAGGGCTGGGCTTACAGGGCAAGTGACCCCAGGCAAGTCTGTTGACCTGTCTCTGCCTGCGGTTCACGCCTGACTGATGGTTGCTCTTCCTAGGATGAAGTGAGTTATAAGGCTGGAAAAAGCAGCACCAGCCCGTTTGGCTTTGTAGCACCAAACAGCTACAGGGATGTTTGGTAATGAGGCACAGAGATCCTTCCTCTGTGTATTGAGGGATGAGGGGGTGAGACAGGGGAGGGGCCTATACAAAACAGCATCTGATTGTCTTACTCTGGTTCTAAGAAGTTTGCTAGTTGCTTTTGCATGTGAGGGGGCCCAAGGGACTGCTTTAGAGGTCATGGTCTCTGCCATTCTTTGACCTTGACACATCGCTGGCATCTTTTTATACAAGAAGGTTTATAGATGTGATGACGGGATGAAAGTGATTACAGATGGAATGAGCAGGTACAGCAGACATAAATGGGAGAGACTCGTATCCCCAGGTGGCGTATGAAGTCTTCTATTGGGAAATCACACCATAAAGAAAATATGTGCCCATTGACACCGAGTTAATTATTAATGAAAGATGTCTCCTGTTGTGTCATTGTGTCGGCCCCAGCGACACAGTGGCCCCAGGGCACTCATGTCTGTTCATGGAGCTTTTTGTACCTACATGACACCTCATTACCCCTCGTTATTCTTCCATCTGTTTGGCTGCCCACCATTCCTTCTGATGCGCCTACAGTTCCTTTTTCTTGCCCAGTGACATATGAGCTGCGTGGGATCAGCAGAGTTCCTGTGTGTCCTCAGGACAGTGGAGGAGCTGGGGAGGCCTGCCAGAAGAAGCTGCATCCTCCAGTCCCAGGATGGTCCCTTACACCTAAGTCTGCCCTTAGCCCCCTCTTTGCTGTAACCTCACATCATAGAAATGGGGGTGGCAGCTCTCTGGGATCTCTCTTACAATGGCACTAATCCCATTCATGAGGACTCCACCCTCTTGACTGAATTACTCCCCAAGGCCCCACCTCCAAATAGCATCACATTGGCAATTAGAATTTTAATATGTGAATTTGGGGGAGCATGAACGCTCAGCTTGGGCTACCCAAATGGTGCAATGGTAAAGAATCTGCCTGCCAGCACAGGAGACCCAGGAGATGCAGGTCAATCCCTGGGCCCAGAAAATCCCTGGAGTGGGTAATGGCAACCTGCTGCAGTATTCTTGCCTGGAAAATCCATGGGCAGAGAAGCCTGGCAGGCTACAGTCCATAGGGATGCAAAGAGTTGGACATGACTGAGCACGTCTGAGCACGGCACAGCAAACACTCAGCTTATAGCAGTTCCAACAGGCCTTACCCCATGTGCTCTCAAATAAACCAGCAAACTGTGAGGCCTCTGGGATGCCCGGGGACGCATGCCCCTCTGTCCCAGGGTTGCTCGTATTATTATATCTCCTTAGCTTCAGCTGAGTGGCCCAGATTCAAAGGGAGTGTGCCCACAGGCGTGGCCAAGGGGCCAGCACCTGGTACCGTTTAATAAAAGAGCAGGGTCAAGGACTGAGGGGCGCCACATGGCTGGAAGGGCTGGTCATTAACAGGCTGCCTTAGGATATGTACTCCCCCCCTTCTTTATTTTTAAGTTGATTTATTTATTTTAATTGGAGGTTAATTATGACATGTACTTTTTATTGTCCTCTTGCTCTGGCACAAATCCTCCCCACCGTGGTAAATGACCTTTGGATGCTTGAGCTGTGTGTTAGCAGTTCCAGACCTTCCTAACTGTTAGGAAGAAAGTGGGTTTAGGACAAACTGAAGGGCTCCTTTAGTTGGTGAAGGGCCAACTCTAGCTCTGTGATTGTTGTTTCATCATAAGTAATGAATGAAAATATGCTTATTGAAAAAAAGCATCAATATATCTAGACATGATAGAAACATGCTTGTATTTGTATACATATAGAATGTAGGTAATTGGTAACATAGGCTTATTGTAAATACATGTCAGTATCTACATATGTATGTGTGTAAATTTATAAAACAACATAGACAGTCACAGAAAAACAAGTGAAAATACTTCTTTACACCCCATTCTACCCATTCCCCAAAGACTCTTTTGGGGAATGTCTTTTTAGATATTTTTCTGTTCATTTACGTAATAAAAATGCCTATATATTCATATATTTATGGTTTTTTTTCTTCCCATAAAAAAGATTATGTAAATATCCAGTGACTTGGTTTATTCACAAAAATCAAAGAATCTTTGATTCTTTTTCACTCTTTTTAACCTTGGCAGAATATTCTACTGTGGATGTTACATTCTGTTCTTCTGATAAAAGATATTTAGGTCATTTCCCTTTTTTGTGTTGTTATATACAGTGCTGCAGTGAATCCCTTTGGGAATATGTCTTGGTGATGGGAATTGACATTTTTATGGAATAGATTCCAAGAGATAGAATAATAGGGTCATGGATAAAATACGTGTAACATTTTGGTGGTGACTGGCAAATACTCCTTCCCAAAAGTCCTTTCACCTTCCTCTCTCTCCTGAAATATAGGGAAATATAGGTTTCAAACCCTAGCCAATACTGATATTACTGTTAAAATGTGAATTCTGATCTGATGGGGTGGAGGGAATCTTATTGTTTCATTTGTATTTTTAAAGTATGTATAATATTGAACTTTTTTTGTATGTTTATTGCCCTAGGATTTATTTTTCTGTAATTAGTCTGCTCATATCCTTTTTAATTTTTCAATTTTAGGAGATTTGTATACTTCAAATATTAAATAGCTTGTTATACATGTTGTACATATTTTCTTCTCCATGGATTGCTTATCTTATACCTTTGTTTATAACATGTTTGCCAAAGGAAAGCTTTAAATATTAGGAAAATTTGCAGAAGTAGTTAGGGAATTTAAGTTGATTTAGACTGGTGACTGAACCCTGTTTTAGCTATTGTTCAAATGTATGCATTTATATTATATGATGATTAATAAGAAGTTAAATGATTCATTGTTGTTGTTGTTCAGTTGCCAAGTCATGTTCAACTCTCTGCAACCCCACGAACTGCAACACACCAGGCTTCCCTGTCCTTCACTATCGCCCTGAGCTTGCTCAAATTTATGTGCATTGAGTCAATGATGCCATCCAACCATCATATTGTCTGTTGTCCTCTTCTCTTCTTGCCCTCAATACGCAGCATCAGGATCTTTTCCAGCGAATCAGCTCTTCACATCAAGTGGCCAAAGTATTGGAGCTTCAGCTTCAGCATCAGTCCTTCCAGTGAATATTCAGGGTTGATTTCCTTTAGGATTGACTAATTTGATCTCACTGCTGTACAAGGCACTCCCAAGAGTCTTCTCTAACACCACAGTTCAAAAAATCAATTTTTCAGTGCTCAGCATTCTTTATGGTCCAACTCTCACATCTGTACATGACTACTAGAAAAACCATACCTTTGACTATAGAGACTTTTGTTGGTAAAGTGATGTCTCTGCTTTTTAATACGCTGTCTGAGTTTGTCAGCTTTTCTTCTAAGGAGCAAGCATCTTTTAATTTCTTGGCTGCAGTCACCATCCACAGTGATTTTGGAGCCCAAGAAAATAAAGTCTCTCACAGCTTCCATTCTTTCTCTATCTAATTGCTATGAAGTGATGGGACCAGATGCCATGATCTTAGTTTTCTGAATGTTAAGTTTTAAGCCAGCTTTTTCACTTTTCCTCTTTCACCTCATCAAGAGCTTTTTAGTTCCTGTTCACTTTCTGCCATTAAAGTAGTATCATTTGCATGTCTTAAGGTTGGTGATATTTCTCCTAGCAATCTTGATTCCAGCTTGTGATTCATCCAGCCTGGCATTTCACATGATGTACTCTGCATATAAGTTAAATAATCAGGGTGACAGTATGCAGCCTTGACGTACTCCTTTCCCAATTTGGAACCAGTCTGTTGTTCCATGTCCAGTACTAACTGTTGCTTCTTGACCTGCATACACATTTCTCAGAAGGCAGGTAAGGTGGTCAGATATTTCTTTTTTTTTTAAAGAATTTTCCACAGTTTGTGGTGATACAGTCAAAGGCTTTACGCGTCAATGAAGCAGAAGTAGATTTTTTTGGAATTCCCTTGCTTTTTCTATGATCCAGTGGATATTGGCAATTTGATCTCTGGCTCTTCTGACTTTTCTAATTCCACCTTTGACAGCTGGAAGTTCTCAGTTCACATACTATTTGAAGCCTAGCTTGAAGGATTTTGAGCATAATCTTGCTAGCATGTGAAATGCATGCAATTGTATGGTAATTTGAACATTTGGGGGCATTGCCTTTCTTGGGATTGGAATAAAAACTGACCTTTTCCAGTCCTGTAGCCACTACAAATTTGCTGACATTGAGCCAAGCACTTTAACAGCATCATCTTCTAGGTTTTGAAATAGTTCAACTGGAATTCCATCACCTCTACTAGCTTTGTTTGTAGTGATGCTTCCTAAGGCTCATTTGACTTCACATCCAGGACGTCTGGCTGTAGGTGAGTGCCAGAGTGGTTATCTGGGTCATTAACATTTTTTGTACAGTTCTTCTGTGTATTCTTGCTGCCTCTTTTTCATCTCCTCTTAATGATTCATGGGCACACCTATTTCCACATATTTACTCAGTTGGTAATGCTAAAAATACGATTATTATTGTAGGTAGTTCCAAATTGAGATCTCTTTGAAAGATTGAGTACTACTGATCTAGGAGATGGACTTACATCTGCTTATAAATAATTGATAAAATGTATGAACCAGGACTTATTTGGTTGAAAGTAACAGAAGCCCAAGTCAGACTAGCTTAAAAGCAGACTTTCTCGGCTTACAGAACTGGGACGTTGAATGCGCACTTCAGCCACATCTGGACCCAGGGCCCAGAGGATGGATGTCCTTGGATCTTCCTTCCCCTTTGCCGCTGGTAACTCTCCTCATTCGTTGCCCTGGCCACTGCAGGCAGAGGCTGTCCGTGGAGGGACAGATGACCGGGGCAGCTCTGGGTTTGCGATCTTAAATGTCAGTGTCCTCCTCTTGTCTGTATCGCACTTGACACTGTGATTGGCAGTTCAGCTGAACCACAGCTGCAGTGTCCATCCATGGCATCCAGCAGATGAGGGTGGGGGAGAACCTGGCCTGGGGACAGATGGATGAGCTTGAGATGTCTTCCCTCCAGCACACACACCATGGGCAGTTGCCTCAGCCTTGCCTTGGGTCTGTGGCTCTCTTTGCTGTAAAATAGTCTCTTGAGAATCAATGAGCAGATACCCATGCTTGGGCTCAGGGGGCCCAGAGTGCCAGACAGATGGTATTAAATGAGATATGACACACACATGTCTGGCAACTTCATAGGCACTCAGTAGATAATGGCTGTCTGCCTTCGTATTTACCAGAATTCAAAGGGTGTCTAGAACGAAGTGATCAGATTGCATGAAGTTAGTAAGTTCTTCCTTCACCACTGTGGATGAGGCCTCCCTCTCTCTGGGTGACCCACCTGGTGTCACATAGATAATTATTGACAAGGGGAGGGGGAGGGTGTTGAGAAAGAGGCAGGGCGTGGAGGGGACTCAAGGTTAAGTGGTTAACAATCCATCTTCCAGTGCAGGAGACACGGGTTCGATCCCTGGTCAGGGAACTAAGATCCCATATGCCACAGAGCAGCTAAGCCCGTGTGCCAGAACTAGAGAGTCTGCGCACTGCTGTGAAGACCCCATGTGCTACAACTAAGACCCAATACAGCCAAATAAATAAGTATTTTTAAAAGATATTTATGTATAAGTATGGGCTTCCCAGGTGGCTCAGTGGGTAAAGAACCTGCCTGCAGTGCAGGAGATGCTAGAGATATGGGTTCGCTTCCTAGGTTGGGAAGATCCCCTGGAGGAGGGCACAGCAACCCACTCCAGTATTCTTGCCTGGAGAACCCCATGGACAGAGGAGCCTGGCGGTCTATAGTCCCTAGGTTACAAAGAGTTGGACATGACTGAAATGACTGAGCACAGCACACATACGTAATTATGCCCGATTTGGGTTGTTGTATGGCAGAAAATGACACAACGTTGTAAAGCAGTTTTCCTTCAATTAAAAAATTAATTAAAAATAAAATTTAAAAAGAGTTCTTGAGTGGGAAGCTGACATTTTGCTATTGATGCATTGAAGTCCAGCCTAATTCTGCGAGAGAGGTGAATTCCGGTGAAAATCCAGCGGCCCTCTGGGGTCCTCTAGCTGGCACGTGCCCTCCGTGATCACGTTTCCTGACCTACTTTGCTTTCCCTGCAGTCCACCTGATCCCAGTGTCGACAACCAAGAATGGAGTAACCAGCAAGAATCGAAAGAGAATCATGCCTGACCCGGCAACGGAGCCCCCCGTGATGGACCCGGTATATGAAGCCCTTTTGTACTGCAACATTCCAGGTGTGGCTGAGCGCAGCATGGAAGGTAGGCTGGCTGTGCAGCCTGACGTGGTAGCATCTTCACACCGCATCTAAGGAGCTAGACAGCCGGGGCTCCAATCCTGCAGTCGCCACTGGGCTGTGCCCTTGAATGAGTTCCCAAGTCTTAATTTCGTCATCTGTAAAATGGGCATAACATGCCATCCCTACTCACAGACAGGGCTGCTGGGAGGAGTAAGTAACTGCTTTGCTTTGAGCAGCATGAGGCGCATGAGAAGGCCTCCACAGTTGTTTGCCATCATCCTGATTTCCAGTAAGAAGGAGCAGAAAGGTGGCCTTGAAGGGCTCTAGGGGGTCACCCTCAGCTCAGCCCTTTCCCAGGCGGGCTCTCTCAGGGCTTAGGACTCCCACATCATACCCCGCTGGTGTCTGGCATTAAGGTGTAGAAAATATGATTTTTCTGCTGACTTTTGCTTTTCTGAAAGTATATCAAAGATGTCGAGTATTTATCTCTTTCTGCCCAGTCTTGTTTCACAAGAGAAAGACTTAGACCGGAGTCATGGTTTCCAGTACTTCGGTGGGCCTCCCCCTAGTCTGTGGATGTGAGCAAGGCTACCTGAGCAGTCTTAGCCCCTGCTTCACTGGTCTCCAGCCCCCAGCCTCGCCCCAAGGCCTCCCTGTGAGTGCTGGGACTCCGGGCCACAAGCAGCCTTCCCACGTTCCTCTGCCCTTCCTTGGGGGGTAGTCAGAGGGCCCCCCTCGCTCCAACCCAGCAGGGCACCCTCCCACCATGGTCACCCCTCCCGGCCTCCGCGAGCTGAAAGGGTAGACTGTTTCTGAGTGACAGCCAGGCAACGTGCTTTTCTCCCGCAGGCCACGCTCCACATCATTTTAAGCTGGTCGCTGTGCACGTGTTCATACGACACGGGGACAGGTACCCACTGTACGCCATTCCCAAAACAAAGCGCCCGGAAATTGACTGCACTCTGGTGGCTAACAGGTACATCCCACTTTTCTTAAACGTCATGTAAAAGAATCTCTTTTCAGATCAAAAGGGTGACCAGAAAACTATTCAGGACAGGGTGACAGGGGGTCGGGGAGTGGCCTGCACACATCCCGTGAGTACTGTTTGCCAGGATTTGGATCTTCAGAACGATCCTGTGGGTTAATCCCATCTCACAGTTGAGAGGACAGAGGCTCGGAGAGGTGAGGACACTTGTCTGAGGCCGCACAGCAGATAAACTGAGATTTGAGCCCTGGCCAGTCTGCTATCTACAGTCTCCCACCCTGCTGTTGTTTAGTTTAAGAAACAGTTGAGATGTGGTGCAGTGAGCACTGGGCCCAGAGTCCTCAGACCCTGGCGTGGCTGCTCCATTCAGGGCTGCAGGCGAGCCCTTTAGTCTCTCTGGGCCTCAGCTCCTGTTTCTGAAATGGGGATGATGGTGCTGACCATGCAGAGTCGGGGTGAGGAGTAAGTGGGATGAGAAGGCTGCACATCGCCAGCTGCAAAGTCACTAACAGGGAAGGCATTGCGTCAGGCTTTTCATCCTTCACAGGAGAGACAACCTGCTCTTAGGTGACAGCCTTTAGGATGAAAAATACTTGAAAAGAGAGTAGAAGTGTGCCCGTGGAAATGGCATGGCTCTAAAGTGAGAGGCACGGCTAGCAGTAAAGCGATGGGCCAGGCCTCAGCACGTGTGCTGGGGTCTCGTATCTCCCAGGCAGAGTTTACTGAATGAGGGGAGGAGATGGGGAAGTACTCTGTGGGGAAGATGTTCTGATGATGGAATGCTGTGGGTGGAACCATTGCCTCCCGGCGCCAGGGCTGTCCATTCACAGTGGACTGTGAACCCGGGAGTTCCAGGTTAACCCTTTGCATCTCAGCCTTCTTATTGTCTAATATCACAGGGAAGAGGAAGTGAGCCATTTTATGTAAAAACCTCATGAAATAACCACATGTCTAGGCTTTCATTTCCTACTGGAGATCACAAAGCTCGAAGCCTAGGAATTTGTGTCTTCTTTTCTGTGTTCAGCAAGCATGGATGCATGTCCTCATGTTCCATAGCCTGGAAAACCTCCTGGGTGGAATCCAGCCTGTGTGCAGTCATTGGCTTTCTTCCTCATCTCTAGCCCTCTGTGCAGCCTTTCTGCTGGGACCCTCTGCCCCTGCCCACCACTGCCTGCCAGCTCTTCACCCTTCAGGCCTTTGCACCTGTTGTTCTGCTTGCTGGTCCCCTCCTATAGCTCCTCCAAGACCCTCTGAGATGGCACCCTTTCCAGGAAACCTCTCCCACTGCGTTAAGAAGGCTTCTCTTCTTGTATCAGGCACCACCACTGTCTCACTCAACCTGAAAAGGGGGAGGTACAGGAAGGGCCTCAGAACAAAACGACCAGACCTTAACTAGCCTTGCAATTGGGGCAGGGATAGAGGCCACTTGCTGTGCTGGGTGTTAACCCTTTAGTTTCTGGGCTGGAGCATCCAGGGTGATGGGAGGGTGGCTAGGGGAAGTGGCTTCTCTCCTTCAGCACAGCAGAGGTTCAGCGTGTTAACAGCTGACTCAGTCTTCTCATTGTCCAGGACTTTGAGCAACCCAGGGACAGATGGACCACGGGGCCTCTGAGCTGCTTGGACCCAGATCAGCCTCACAGGCTTTGTGGGAGGTACCCTGGTCCAGTGGGCAGCTCTTAGCTTCACTCTCCTTTCTCTGGCTGGGCTTCAAATTCTCAGGTGGGACAATCAGCTGATGCTGGAAGGCCCCTGGGCACCCTGAGGGCTCTGGGGGCCACCTGGCTGTCCCCAGGGAAGGAGCCCACTTGGCAGGGCCCTGGGCAGCAGGCTAGCCTCCTCCCTGCCAGCAGGCTCTCCTCCCAGCATCCTGGTTTCTGTCCTCCCACAGGGCATTGGGTCTTACTCCTTCTGTATCACTGGTGCCCAGCCTGAGCCTGGTTGTTGGACTGGGTTGGTTGCAGAATGAATTCAGGAGCCCAGTATGAACCGCAGGTCGCCATTGCCTCGCGTGTGTCTACCACAGTAGACTTGAGCCTCGGCTGTGAAATCCCTGTGAGGTCTAACTGCGGTGATGCGGCAAAGCGCAGAACCTGGTCCCCGCTGAGAATCTGAGCAGTGGTGTTTCATTCACTGCAGCAGCCTGGAGTCTCCCAGGCCTGGCCTTTTTTCCTCTCTGAGTGGTTGTGGTCACAAGGCCAGGTCAGGTCCCAGGACCCCTCATTCTGCCACGGCAATGGCAGGGCCCCATGACGGGGCCACTTCTGCGCTCCCCCCTGAGGGGCACGGTTCCCAGGAACCAGCTGCCCCAGCCACCTCTGCGTCATTTCCTTTGGTCTTGACTTTTTGGCCTAGTTCTACTATTTTAGTGCACATTCTGTATTTTTAGGAGCTACTTTCAGTCTTTTCTAGAAAGTGGATAGAATGTGTGCTGTGTGTATGCTTAGTCGCTTAGTCATGTCTGACTCTGGGTGACCCTGTGGACTGTGGCCCACCAGGCTCCTCTGTCTGTGGGGTTTTCCAGGCAAGAATACTGGAGTGGGTTGCTGTTTCCTTCTCCAGGGGATCTTCCTGACCCAGGGATTGAACCTGCATCTCTTGTGTCTTGAACATTGCAGGCAGGCTCTTTACCCACTGAGCCATTAGGGAAGGTCTATTTTAGTCTACATTCTGTATTTTTAGGAGCTACTTTCAATCTTTTCTAGAAAATGGGTAGGATATACATGGTTAATTAATTAATGGCATTTAATGAATTCCATCTTCTATAACAATAAATGTTGACTTGTCATTATGAACACACATTTAGCGTAAGGGTGAGGAGGTGTTCCAGTAAAAGGGACCCACTCTGGGACTCTTCGTCCCCTAGGACTGTGGATCTGGGTCACCAGCCAGGCCTGCTGTGTTCCCTGGTGCCAGTTCATCTTCACGAATTATTAATTGTATAGCCTCCTCTGAGTCAGAGAATTGTGAAGTGCGCCCATTACTTCCTTCTGGTGAAGGAGACTACTGGGATGGTGGGTGGGGGTGCACCGAGCTGAAACAGCAGGAGCCAGACACCCCAATGTTTCCCTTTACACGGACACCTCCCATGACTCTCGGAGTCTTTATGGTGGAAGCTCCCTCTTCATGAGTAGTTGTGGGGCTCAGGAACATTGTCCTGCAGGGAGCTGGAGGTCAATTTGAGAGTTCAGCATGTAGACGGTAGCTGAAGCTGTGGGCTTGAATGGTATCTCACACAGAGCCTGTGGGGTGAGGAACAGGCCAAAAACAGTCCTAAAAGCACCAGCCAATTATAGCACACAAAGAGAAGAGTTCCTGAAGGAGATAGAGAAGTTGCAAACAGGAAGAAGGCAGGAGAATGATGTTATAAGAGCTGAGGAAGGAGAGTTTCAGCAAGGGGAAGTGGGGGGGGCGGGGCGGGGTGGTAATCACATCAAATGGAGCAAAAAGGCCCAGAAAACCAAAGACTGAGAAAAGTATATTGTTTATCTTTTTAGCATTAATAATATAAAATAGTAAATTCTTTAATTGGCATAAACTGTAAAAATCTGTGGCATGGACTTGTTCTGGTTTCCAGCCATGCAAGCTTTTTTGAGTTGTTTTCTAATAACAGTGTCACTGGTCTCATACCTCTCTCTGCTTGTCTTACTGGTCTGTGCAGAGCTCAATAACTGCTCCAACGATGGCTAAAGCACAATACATTTTCCTATATATGTGTGGATTAGCCTCAGGGCTTCTGTCTGGAGCTTTGTAAATAGGTGTGAAAATGTATATAAAATGTAAATAAGAACTCTGAAGCAAATAGTTTGAAGGCTTAAGATAGTAGCACTGCTGGCTCTTTCTGTTTTCAATGTGAAAGTAGATTTCCAATGGGAATACCATAACATGGGTGTTTCCTGAAGAAAAATTCATTATCACAGATACAGTCATTTCTGTGCATGTTGTTACAATAAAGAGAACCAAGGAGAATTCTCTGATGGGCCAGTGGTTAGGACTCAGTGCTTTCACTGCCGTGAGTCCAGGTTCGGCCCCTGGTCAGATAGCTAAGATCCTGCAAGCTGTGCGCATGGCCAAAAAATAAAAATACAATATGTCCTCTACACATGAACCTACAAGTTTCAAATTTTCGAAGATGTGAACATGTGCTTGCATGTCCAGTCGTGTAAGTTAGTTCACAGTCGGCATTGTCATGTGTGTGTAACCTATACAGGTGGTTGTGCTTTTGTGTACTTTCCAGTCCTATATAGAGTACAGTAGTACAGTAGCTTTGTTTCAAGCCCAGGATGCCTGGAAGCAAGAGTAAAAGCAGTATGGATGTAGCTGGTACTATCTTACTTTTCAAGGTACTGTATGGTAAGATTAAAAGTCTTTATTTTTTGCATTTGTTTTTATGTATTATTTGTGTGAAAAGTATTATAAACCTACTACAGTACACTACTATATAGCTGATTGTGTTAGTTGACTTAGGCTAACTTTGTTGGGCTTCTGAATGTGCAGTCATAATAGAACTCATTCGTATGTAGGGGACTTACTGTTAAAAATAAAAAGGGAAACCAAGAATGCTTTGCCTTAAATAACGGAAGTTTATCTCTTGCATGAAGGTCTGAGATGAGTATTCCAGGTTGTATAATTTTACTTTACTTGATCATTCAGGGCCCCAGGTACCTTCCAGGTTGTTGCTCCCACCATGCCCTAGGGATGTGTACGTGACTGAACATGGGTTGCCGGAGTGCCTGAATCGTGGCCAGAGGGAAGGAAGAGAGTGTGAAGGGGGCACACCCATGATCTGAAAGCCTAAACACAGATTGGCATGCTTCCTTCCATTCCACTGGCAAATACTTAATCACATGACTCTACTTACCGCCAGGATCTCAAAGATGGGATCTAACCAAGTTCCCAAGAAGCAGAGCATAGTTTTTAGTATCTAACTGTTAAACCAGAGCCAAAGAGAGGATAAAGCAGTAAAACCAGATCTCATTCAGGGGTTAATACAATAGGGACAGAACTGAGCTCAGTTCCAGATAGAGCGTGGACAAGTGGGGCTTTTAGCCAAGGAGCAGGGTGGGGGTCAGCGGTGGGAGAGTTACTATGAGGACACATCAGGGTGAGGGGGTTCTAGTTAACTGACTCCACGGGATTCTTGATGAAAGCAGACCAGGGTGATCAGATACCACTGGGGTTGAGGAATTTGACCAGGTATCAAGGGTGATCAGATACCAAGAGTGGGAGATTCTGGGCTTCCATAGTGGTCCAGTGGTAAAGAATCCACCTGCCAGTACAGGAGACATGGGTTTGACCCCTGATCAGGGAACTAAGGTCCCAGATGCCTCAGGGCAACTAAGCCCATGCACCACAACTACTGAGCCTGTGTCCCTGGAGCCTGTGCTCTGCAACAAGAGCCCTCACACTGTAGCTAGAGAAAAGCCTGCATGGCAACAAAGACCCAGTGCAGCAGAAAAAAAAAAAGAGTGGGAGATTCTGGCTAAACTGACTTTAGCAGGATTTTTACCCAAAGACAGATATAAATCCAAAGATCAAGGCCTGGCTGGGAAGAGGGTTCAGAGGAGACTACAATTTGACCAAAGAAGGTCTGTCATATAAGTAAGACTCACTTATAGTTGCCTTTATTTTTAATATTTCCATCGAAATCTGGATATTTTAATAAGCGATGGGCACTTTCTGTATTCGTTGCTGCAGATTATAGAAGGCTTGGACTTTTCTTGAAGCATCTAAGTGTGGGGCACTTCCCCGTTGAATTCATTTACATGTGTTTTTCAGATATCTACTGTGTGCTAGGGACCCTCTCAGCTTCAGGGATGGAGCAGTATATGAGGTGGGAAGAAGTGATCTTGAGAGGCTGTGGGGTGGCCTCGGCTGTGATGGCTTGAAGCAGGAATCTCAGTTCCTCTACCAGGGTTTGAACCTAGGCTGCTGTGCTCCCTAGTTCTTATCTGCTTTGAAGACAGAATTCAGCAAAGAGATGAAAGGTAGTGAGACAACTAAAATGTCTATTAAGAGAGAATATATGTGCAGAGGAAGCATGGGCTGGCTCAGAGAGAGAAAGAGAGTCCTGTGCTTTTGAGGCAGTTCTTCTGGGTTTCCCCTGGCCGGTCATCTTGCTTTGTCTGGCTTTAAGTCCATAATTGGTCTGGCTAAGGGCCATCCCGTGAGTGCACGGGTTTCTTTTAGCCAAGATAGTTATCGGTGCAGAGGTCTCAGGGAAGTTGACAGAACATATTATGGTTTAGCACCCCCTCTTCTAAGGATCCTTTCTTTGCATGCATAGTTTGGGGGTCTCTGACCTCAAGAAAGAGAAATATGTGTTCTCTTTATCTTTTATCCAAGCAGGACTCCGCTCCCTCTTGCTCCTGCGATTATCTTTATTTTGAAATATCTGTCCTCAGGAGATAGATTCCAGCTGCTCAGTCTGGGGCCCATATATCTCCTGCCTCAGGACCTGATCATTCAGACCCAGGACATGCCCAAGGACTCAGGTTACCTGGTCCTCTTCCTGATTAAAAGACTCAGTCTTTTGTTATATCATCCGTAAGTGAAGTTTTTCTTTCATGAATTGTCATTTTTCCATATCAAAAACAGGTTTCTATGAATACAGTTGGATATTAATGCATCATTAAGCAATCAGATTCCCTGAAAACCTGGGACCTCCTGGCAAACACTTTCAGTGGGGAAATCTCATTTCTCAAATTGGTAGCAAATCTTTCTTGGATCCTCAAACATCACCAACCTGAAATAATGGAGCAGAATATTTGACTCCTGTTGATAGATGGCCTTTGTTTATGTGGATTCATTTCAGCAGCCTCATTATCAGTCTGGACATTTTATTTCCCAGTTTGCAAATATATATGTGTTTCAGCCTCAGGGAAAATAACATCCTCTGTTTTTATGGAAAGCCATAATGTCTTGTAGCAATACAGGGTGATTTATTAGACTATATACTGTATGTCAGGATTAGCATTCTCTAAAACATATTTTTGTAATGGGGTTTTTTTTTTAGCTTTATGTTTTTGAAAGATAATAGACCCATTTTGGCAGCCATTGTAAAAGCATTGCCAAAGTTAATTAGGTTTTCAGACAGCAGGGGTCTGCCATTAAACAATTTATCTTTTCTTCTTTTCATGCTGCTTTAGTTTAGTTGGGAGCTACTCTATCTGTCCACCTCTGTTCAGCTGGACAATGTATAAACAGTCATAGGCCAATTCATTATTCAAGGGAAAGGTGTGTATATTCATAGGTCATCTCATTATTCAGAGAAAATGTATATATATATTCATAGGTCATTTCATTATTCAGGGAAATTGTGTATTTGTGATTAGACTGATAAATCTTGATTTACCACATGTACTTCATGGCAGAAGTATAAATAACATCATAAATTTCAGAAGATCTCATAAATAACCTGTTTTTTTTTCACTCTTCATTACCACCCCACATGCAGTGAGATACCATAAGGGCAAAATGCCTAGTGAGCTGTAGAGATATGGGTTATCCTAATCAGTTAATTTTCTTCACAAGAGATTTTCCAGCAGTCACATAAGTTAAGGATTAAAGGTTACCCCAGTGAAAGTTGGGTTGCCTTTCTAGGAGTAAGAGGCAGCATGTGGAGGGTCTTGGAAGGGTGCAAGAACAAGTGTGGGGTACAGAAGGCAGATGCTGTGTGTGGCCAGAGAACAGCACTGGGGAGCCCTGGGCCTCTGAGGCAGGGCCAGGGTAGACTAAAGGCCGCGTGAGGCTCCTTGGAAAGGCGCTGTGACAGTGGAGCTCTGCGGGGGTGGCGACAGTTAGGGTTGCCTCCTGTGTCGACCTCACTGTCTGTGAAGAAGACAAGATTAGGCTGCAGGAAGGTCAAGGAGGAGCCCACGCCATCTAGACAAAAGCTCCCTGAGCCAGAACCTATTCAGGGATGCAGGGGGAGGAGAGAGGAGTGGAGCAGCCCAGGAGGGCACACGGGCAAGGGCGGGGTGGGGGAAACGGGGGACCACCACCGCTGAGGCTCGGCTGCCTGGTCGTGTCGGCAGCCTCCTGGAGCGGGAGACGGGAGTGGTGCGGGCTGGGGACCAGAGCGCGTGAGGTCAGCGCTCACCCCCACGGGGCTTGAGAATGAGGGGCACCCTGGGAGATGGCAGGGGCCCAGGCTGACCTTACGGAGTGGGGCTTTTGTGTGTAGGTGTCTGCCGGCGAGTCATCATGAGATTGGAAGGTCCTGTTATCGCAGGTGAAGGGGCATGGCTCACTGGGATACTGCTTGCTGCACTCGGAATCGCTGTGGGCTTTTTCAGAGCACGTTGGCCGCTAACTCTGTGATGTTTCTTTAGGAAGCCGTATCACTCTAAACTGGAGGCCTTTGTGAGTCACATGTCAAAAGGACCTGGAGCCTCTTTCGAAAGCCCCTTGCACTCGCTGCCTCTCTACTCCAGTCACCAGCTGTGTGAGATGGGAGAGCTCACACAGACAGGTAAGGGCGACGACCCTTCTCCACTTACTCTCCCACCCACTCCCGTGTGTGGTGGACGCGTGCAGCGGGGCCTCGGGTGAGACGCTGTGGGCGTGGGGGTGAGCCCACCAAGGTATCTCATTAAACATTTGATTTCTTTTTTAAAATATATTTATTTTATTATTTTTGGTTGCGCTGGGTCTTCATTGCTGTGTGCAGGCTTTCTCTAGTTGCAATAAGTGCAACAGTTGCACTCTTCATTGCAGTGCACGGGCTTCTCATTTCAGTCCCTTTTCTCATGTGTGGGCTCAGTAGTTGCGGAGCACAGGCTTAGTTGATCTCAGGCATCAACTTAGATGCCTTCCCAGATCAAACCCATGTCCCCTGCTTTGGCAGGTGGATTCCTAGCCACTGCTCCAACCAGGAAAGTCCCATCTGATTTCTAAATATTAAAAATAGCCTTTTCTCTTATTATTAAAAATCTATATATATTCATGGAAGAGAAAGTAGGGATGACAATTAAGCAAAGGGAAGACTAATTTAAAGCACTCATAATCTCACCACAGAAATTAATAACCTTTCTTCTTGTGTTCATATCTGTATGCAGTCATGGGTATGCATACACACACGTACACACACTCATTCTCACAGGTTGTATCTTCCTGAGCACTATTTTGTCACCCACTTTTTCACTCAATAATATATTGTGATAATCTTTCCCTACCAATAAATGTTTATCAACAACATAATTTCTGATGGCTGCATATTCTTCCACTATGGCAAGGCCCTGATAAATGTAACCAGTCCCATGTTCTTAGATACTTTAGACAAAACAGCTCAAAGGCTTTAATGCCCCAGATCTGAGGGACATGCATATGGCAGAGCCCCACCACATGTGGACTCTGCGAGTGTGTTCCTCACAAAAGCCATCCCTCCCTCTACAGCCCTGTTCATACTATTGTGCAGCCAGCTCACTATCAGCATAGGTTGGTGAGTTAACTGTGGGTTGGGACGAGAAAGAACTGGTGCCCCCGAGAGGTTCCAGCTTTCTACTTCTTCAGAATGAGACCTAAGAGACCTTTGTGTGGTCACAGGTCTTTCTGGAAAAATCAGGGTGACCAATAGGCCATATTCTATTTATTGATCCACCAGCATCTTAGGACCTCAGCTTTGATGGAAAGAAGGTCCATCAAACCCCACTGATTTCCCCATGTTTTGAAAACGGTTATTATTGGGGAGAATGATAATAAGTGACCAAGTGGGGCAAGATGAAGGCTCTGGAGGACTAGCCTTGAATAAGGAGTTTTGTCAACAGCTTTTGCTAATTAATTCCACATGCACAAGCTCTGCATTAGCTTAAAACAGGAGTCCTGGGATTTCCCTTGTGGTTCATGGCTAAGACTCTCCCAGTGCAGGGGGCCTGGGTTCAGTCCCTGAACAGAGAACTCTATCCCACAGGCCATGACCGAAGATCTTGTATGCCGCAACCAAGACCTGGAGCAGCCAAATGAATAGATATTTTAAAAACACATAAATAAAAATAGGAGTCCTCTTCCTACCAGAACCAGAGCCCCCTTTTATTAACAAATATTTTGTGGTGCTCCCTGAACTATCCCAAAGTGAAATTCAAATATAACTGTTCTGTATACATAATTTTACAAAACAGCTGTATCAGGTATCCTACCTATAATATGAAGTAGAAACAAAAGGAAATGATTTTATTATCTAATTCTATATAGCTCAGTATAAATGTTTGAGCACACCTTTGTTAGAAGAGAATGAGGTAATCAGTTACTTGCACATGAGTGTAGATGGGTGTGGTGACAGCTGCAAATGCAGACTGACCAAAGCATGTGCGTTGATGACTCTTAATAGCCCATATATCAGGACATGATTTATTTGACAAATGTGATCAAAAGACAGATGTCTCTTATTTCGGAAAATTCAGTAGATGTTAATGTTATGCAAAAATGGTTTTATGTCTGTAGACACAAAAAAAACCAGTTTGGAAATTGAAGTATTAAAACAGGATTTTCACATATGGGAATGTCTTGTACATTCAAAAGTTATTCGGAACAAAGAACAGTTCCTTGTGAAGACTGTCCAGCCCTTGGCCCCCACCCACAAGGGGTCAGCAGCTTTCCTCCCCGTGTTACTGTGACAACCCAAACCCTCCCTGAGGGCAGAACTGTGCTTGCTGAGAACCACTGGTGGTGAGTAACAGAAATCAACTCAAGCCAAAAAAAAAAAAAAAAGGACATTTATTATAAAGACTGAGGATGACTCACAGACTCTAAGGGCAAGAACATGACTAAGCTTCATCCCAGCGATAAAAAAAGCTGTCTGTCCCTGCCGCTATGGTTTGGCTGTGTGTCTGTCGATGGAGACAGTCCTGGCCACATGTAGAGATGAACTGACACGTTTATGTTCTTGAGGGAATCTGGTGGTGTCCTTGAGTGTCAGTGTCCATCAGCTGACTGGAAGGTCAGGGTAATTGCATCAAGCAGTTTATTCATTCCCATCTTTCTTTCCAATTGACCTATTTTCATCATCGCTTTTAAAATTAGCCTTACCCTAGAAATCTTATTTGTGGCAGTTTGCTCCTATTGCCTTGGCCTCTTTTAATGGTCACTTTTATCTGTTTGAAATTTTGCATCGCTGTTAGAATAATCATTTATAAGTGGCACACTTTGGGGACCTCACAGGAACCGTGTAAGATGCAGTTGATCATAAGTGTCTACTCTGTCCCAGGTGCTTTGGCAGCTGCCGTGAGTAGGGGAGGAGGGCAACTGGATGGCACAGCAATGGAAACCCCTGAGGGTGCTGCTGCAAGCTGCAGGTTCTTACAGAATAAACACGGGCTTTGGAATAAACAGACCTGTGAAGTGGGGCATGTAACATATTCCCGACAGAGCTGGTGGCAATTCGCATTTGACAGCGTGTAAAGCGCTGAGCGTAGTTCTAGCACATGCTAGGCTCGGCAAATGCAGAGAATGCCTCAGAAGTCCAGCAGCCTGTGCGAAGAGGAGGGAGTGATTAATTCCACCTGGGGGAGAAAGAGAAGGCTAGAAAAGGAATTATAGTATTGGAGTCAGGATGAGGATTGCACTGGGAGGAGAAAGGGAAGGACAGGAACCGGGTTGTGAAGATGCAAGTTGTGTTTGGAGAGAAGGAGACACCCTGAATGGGTGATATTTCGGCATGAACATGTAGCGAGGGGGTGATGTGAGCTGGGACCAAGAGCAGGCTGGGCCCAAATGGGAGCTGAAGTTCTGGCTCAGCCACACCTTAACTGTGAATGGCTTGGGCCTCAGTTTCCTTTTGCTTTCTTTGTTGGGTTTTTGTGAGGATTAAAGGAAAAAGGTCTGGTGCACAGGAAGCATAGGTGGCCTCAGAATGCAGGGTAGGCCCAGAAGGAACTGGGGGCCAGACACAGATTCTGGGTGTTGGCCCCTCTGTGCAAGTCATTTGGAAATGCTAAGACCTATGTCAGCCCAGATCTCTGAGGAGACTCTGCTCTCAATCCTATTCAGAGTAGGATCTAGACAGCCTTCATGTTTTTTTTCCCCCTGAGCTGTTCCCCTTCCTGGGCCAACACTGTTCCCTCTGTCCCACACATTTCAAGCCTGAAGTTGTCTTGTCTTTGTGGTTGGGCTTTTCAGACCAGTCGGGCACCTGAATAAGTGGCATCACTGGTCACAGGGCCTACCCGTGGTTCACACTCTCAGGGACTCAGATCTCACACTGAAAGGCCATTCTAACATCCTGTTAGCTGGAGGGTGAGCTTGCCCTTATCTTGGATTGCCTTCTCCTACTCGAAGATAAGGCTTCTTCAGTGTTTTTTTTTTTTTTTAACTGTACTGTGGCATAGTTCCTGTGTACAGTTCAAAACTGTAACTACTAAAGGGAAACTTAAAATTCATGCTGCTACCTATGTTCTATCACCAGCCCGGATTTCTGTGCCCCTGTCACTCCCAGATAACCATTGTGCACCCTTCCAAAGTTTCTTTATACAAAACACAGGCAGCTGCCTACACACATTCTTATTTTTCCCCTCATTTTTATTTAAAAGGAGCATAGTAAACACACTGTTCTGCAAATTGCTCTCTTTTTCCCCCCCAAATATTCCATCTAGGTACTGGGAGATCATTCCATAGCTGTGCAGGGAGGGTATCCTTGCTGATGGGCAGGTAAAGGGCAGGACTGGGCAGAATGGACCCAGAAGGTGAGCAGAGAGAGCCTTGGGCTGGGAGAGTAGGGAGTGTGGCATGAAGAAGGGAACTGGGCAGCCAGGATCTGACTTGTTCTCCTTGCCTGACTGATTTCTGTGAGCTCCCAGGCACTCTGAGGAATGATTTGTCCCTGGGCAAGAGGGAGAAAGCTCTCCTTAGGCTCCGTTACCTCCTGCACCTCCACCAGCAGGCTGGTTTTACCTCTGAGCCCCACCAGTCACAACCTTCCTCCAGAGGAAGGATCGAGGCATACAGATGGTCCCTGTACCCCCTGGAAAGGCATGGGTCCGGAGGACAGGCCCCTCCTCTGCTCGCCTCTTTGTGCATAATCCCTTCACATGCTGCTGGGAGCCTCTTCCGGAGGGTCCCTCGTAGTGGGGGCCAGGCTCGAGGATGTAACCATACATCCTGAAGCCTTCCAGCACTGGGCAAGCCTCGACTCCCCTGGCCATCCCTTTCACTGAGCTGGTAGTGAGGCAAGCGTGTGGCGCTCTTGTGTTTCAGGGGTCGTGCAGCACCTGCGGAATGGCCAGCTGCTGAGGGACGTCTACCTGAAGAAACACAAGCTCCTGCCGAGTGACTGGGCTGCAGAGCAGCTTCACTTGGAGACCACTGGCAAGAGCCGGACACTGCAGAGTGGGCTGGCTCTGCTCTATGGCTTCCTGCCAGATTTTGACTGGAAGAAGGTTTATTTCAGGCACCAGCCCAGTGCTCTGTTCTGCTCTGGGAACTGCTATTGCCCACTGAGGAACCAATACCTGGAGAAGGAGCAGCGTCGGCAGTACCTGTTACGTTTGAATAACAGGCAGCTGGAAAGGACCTACGAGGAGATGGCCCGGATCGTGGACATCCCCACCAAGCAGCTGCGGGCTGCCAACCCCATAGACTCCCTGCTCTGCCTCTTCTGCCACAATGTCAGCTTCCCCTGCACCAAGAATGGCTGTATCACCATGGACCACTTCAAGGTGATCAAGACGCATCAGATAGAGGACGAGAGAGAGAGGCAGGAGAAGAAGCTATACCTGGGGTACGCGCTCCTGGGCGCCCACCCGATCCTGAACCAAACTGTCAACCGCATGCAGCACACAGCAGAGGGCAGAAAGGAAGGGCTCTTCACGCTCTACTCTGCTCATGACGTTACTCTGGCCCCGATTCTCAGTGCCTTGGGCCTTACGGGAGCCAGATTCCCACGGTTTGCGGCCAGGTTGGTCTTTGAGCTCTGGCAGGACAGGGAGAAGCCCCGTGAGCACTTCGTCCGCATCCTCTACGACGGTGTTGACATCACGTTCCATACTACATTCTGCCAGGACCACCACAGGCGGTCTCCCAAGCCCATGTGTCCCCTCGAAAATTTAGTCCGCTTCATCAAAAAGGACATGTTTGTGGCCCTGGGTGGTGGTAGTACCAATTATTATGAAGCATGTCACAGGGAAGGATTCTAAAAGGTACATGATGCAGTGCTGAGAATCTATGCCAATTCAAAGCGATGGGGAAGGTCTGCTTCTAGTTCTGTCAGCTGCTAAAGGTACAAGGTGGTTTTTAAAGGCCGGAAATCATGCTTGGGGCCCACGTGGATTTGGGGTTGAACAGGGAGTATGTCGCTGTAATTGGGTACGTGAGTAACTTGATACACAGTGGTCAGTTCACAGAGAAAGGAAGGTACTTTATCCCAGCTAGACTTTGCTTGGATGCCAGAATATTTCAGTGCCCAAAGTTGCCAATTCAAATGTGGATTCTTTTGATCTGCCTTGGTACTGTGTGCTGGAACCAGCAAACCTCAGCCAAACCTCCTCTTCATCTGAGACAACCTCACCTTGTCCTTGTTCCATGACTGGTTTCCTGAAGTGATTCATTTAAAACAGGGGTGGGCAAACTTTTTCCATAAAGGGCCAGATGGTAAATATTACAGACGCTGGACCACAAGGCCACCTCTAGCGCCCGTCACAGCTGCTTGACGCAGCTCTTGTAACATGAAGGCAA
This sequence comes from Antilocapra americana, assembly GCA_007570785.1. Classification (NCBI taxonomy): domain Eukaryota; kingdom Metazoa; phylum Chordata; class Mammalia; order Artiodactyla; family Antilocapridae; genus Antilocapra; species Antilocapra americana. The sequence goes on from ML664154.1 coordinate 8,748,593, forward strand.
CCACAGATGACCCATGGAGGAGTTACGCGGGGCTGTCACAGGCCACACAAAAGAGGCAGTGGGCCAGCTGTGGCCTGAGGGCTGTAGTTTGCTGACCCCCTTCTAAGAACCAGGCTGTACTACAATTGCACTTTCAGCGCTTTTTGAGAGAACCAGTTGAATACCCAGAATTATTCAGTGGTGCCTCCAGTAACTTCTGCTAGAAATACAGAATCTGGTCTGTATCTGACATTATAACAAAACTTGAGGGGAAACAAACGTTGAATCACAATGAATCATAAAAAAAATGATTCAAATAATACTTGATGCTCATGATGATTGTGGTATAAGATAATTTCGAGTATGTCTTCAGTATTTGCTGTAGTCTATTTGCTGTACATGCTGAAATTTTTGTATTCCATTTAGTATTTTTATAGTCTAGGAAAATATTTTCTAAGGCCAGTTTTAGATGTGCCCTTATTCCTATGAAATATTCAATTTACGGTATCTGCTTGGTGGTTAGAAGGGAACCAGAAGCTGAATTCAGGCACTTTCTCCCAATAAAACTAATGATGGCTCATTCTCTTTGACAAGCAGTAGAATTGGATCAATTTTTAAACCACTTTCATCAGTTTCAAATGGTGAATTCAAATTGATTTTTAAATAAGTTTTTGGAAGAACTTTGTTACTAGATAGTTAAATAATCTTTATAAGGTATTTTATATATTAGAAACAATTATAATTAAATCTGTGATTTCTGCCTAAAATGGTGCTAGTTCTGTGCAAAGAAATGTAAAGGGAGATTCTCCAGTGTTGTTGCCATTCCAGCCTTTTTTGTCCAGTGTTTCATTTGAATACGTCTGTTTCCATTAATAAATTTTTGAAGAATACTCATACATGTAACTCATCGTTTGTACCTACAAGTCACTCTGTTTCTTTTCAAGTGAGTTTTAATTGTTTTATCTTTTAATAAATAAAAGTATTTTAAATTAGAAAACTCTACAGTACACATGAGGAAGGGAGGCCCAGTGTGACTAGCAGTGGGCCAAGCCGGGCCTGCTACGGTGACCGGAAGGGACAGAGTCCTACCCTGGGCCACAGAGGGACTACAGCTTCCTTCTCTGACAGCAGCATCAGGACTTGGTGGTCAAGGGTGTATCACAGCTGGTGGCCTTGGACTGGGTGACCATTTATCTCAAAGTCTTCTTTTATTGCTGAAAATTGTGTGTTGTTGTTCAATCAATAAGTTGTGTTCAGCTTTTTGTGACCCCATGAACTGCAGCACACCAGGCTTCCCTGTCCTTCACCATCTCCCAGAGCTTGCTCAAACTCATGTCCCTGGAGTTGGTGATGCCATCCAACCATCTCATCCTCTGTTGTCCCCTTCTCCTCCTGTCCTCAGTCTTTCTCAGCATCAGGGTCTTTTCCAATCAGTCAGCTCTTATCAGGTGGCCAAAGTATTGGAGCTTCAGCTTCAGCATCAGTCCTTCCAATAAATACTCAGGGTTGATTTCCTTTAGGATTGACTGGTTTGATCTCCTTGCTGTGTGTTGTCTTTTGAATATTTAAAGCCTATGCAATTTTTTCTTTTTTTTGCTCCCACTCACAGTCTTATCTGAATCACAACTGCTAAACACAGCTTGATGATTTTAAAGTAAAGGTGAATCAGAAGATATTTTAAAAATCAATATGAGTCAGAAGATATTTTAAAAATCAATTTTGCAACATCTGTTTTGGTAAAGGTGGATATTTTGCATAAGAGCCAACATTAAAAGGGCAGAGGTTTTGCCCGCTAAGACACTGGGTATGCACGGCATTAAACCGTCCTCCTCAGTACCTGGTTCGGACACATCTCATTCCTATAAACAAACACTAGGCACCCAGCTGAGGGTGCGGAGTTTGTCCTTGGTTTCAGGGCAGTGGTCTTGATGACTTAGATTATGGCAAGTGTGGGTGTGCACACTGCATATTCAGCTTTGTTGTTTTCATGATTAAAATCAATATATGGCACATTGGGAAACAGTCAAACAATAACTGAAAACAACTTCAAAGGCGAAGTTGTTTTCAACTACCTCCAGAGAGAACACGATGAGCTGCTTCAAAAATATTCTTCCAGAAATTTAACTTGCAGATACAGATACATACATACATACATACATATATATATATAATTTTTAAATGGGAACAAGATTATTCAACCTATATTGTCCTGTGACTTCCTTCCTTCAAAATATATTTTATTTCCTTTAACAGTATGTCTTAGACATATTTCTCATTAACTTGTTTCCCTTAACAGTATGTCTTAGAGATTTCCACATTGAGAGAGGAGGTGGGGGAAAAGAAGAAAGAGAAAGAAGGAAAGACAGCTCTTTTATAGCCATAGCATAATATTTCATGATTTCATGATATAGATGAGACATACTTTTTAATATTTTTAAAGTAATTCCCTTCTTTCTTTTGAGATTTTACTAAAAGAATATTTATATAGTATTCCTGACACAAACATTTTAGCATTTTGACAGCCAGGTAGCTTTATAAAATCATCAGTCAACTGACTGAGTTTATCAATGTAATCTTTCCACAACAAAAGGACCAGCTTTGAAAGTAGTTCTGACAGGACTGAATAGCAATTGTATCATCATGTTGATTCAGGATGCATATCCAGCTTTTCCTGACTGTCCAAAGTAAACATTTTTTAAACTAACTTTATTATTTATTTATGGCTGTGCTAGATCTTTGTTGCTGCGCGGGCTCCTCCCTCATTGCAGTGGCCTCTCTGGTTGCAGAGCATGGCTCTAGGGCCCTGGGGCTAGTTGTGGCACATGGACTCAGCAGTGGCAGTTCCCAGGCTCCGCAGCACAGGCTCCGTAGTTGTAGCATACAGGCTGGGTTGCCCCATGGCATGTGGGATCTTCTCAGATCAGGGATCAGACCCATGTCTCCTGCATTGGCAGGCGGATTCCTTACCACTGAGCCACCAGGGAAACCCTAAAGTAAACAGTTTAATCAAAGATAACCACCCTGATCTTCAAATGGTGATGTTTAGAGCTGTGTGTTCATATAGTAGACACTGGCCATGGAAAGCTACCGGAAATGAGATGTGGTTCTTCTGAACTGGCATAAGACAATTGGCGAGGCATATTTTAATTTTTTCATTAAAAATGAATGAAATTAAAACATATGTCCAGAGCCCTCCTAGAAACTTCCTCAGGACCTAGCAACCTCCAGCCCTTCACCCTCCCTTTCCTGCCTATGTCCCCTTACCTGTACGTGCGTGCTCGGTTGCTCAGTCATGACCGACTCTGTGACCCCATGGACTGTAGCCCATCAGACTCCTCTGTCCATGGGATTTCCCAGGCAAGAATACTGAAGCGGGTTGCCATTTCCTCCTCCAGGGGATCTTCTTGACCCAGGGGATGAACCTATGTCTCCTGCATTGGCAGATGGAATCTTTACCGTTGAGCCATACAGAGTTGAAGACCAGTTCTGTATCACTTCCCAGATATAAGGCCTCAGGCATAGGGTTCCTCCTCTATAAACCAGGATGACACCTCCCACAAGAGAGTACAGGCAAAGCCCTGGGCAGTGTGGGTCATCACCACAATGAAGCCCCCATTACTGGCCCCCACTTTTTCTTTTAACTCTGCTGAGTTACCAAAACCAGCCAGAACTAGACTATGTCCCTGCCCATTTTTTTTAAATCCAGGAAGCCACATGGAGGCACAGCATTATGCTCTAGGCATAACTGGGAGGTACAGTTCCCCAGGCTCATGCACTTACCTTTGGGGAAAAAAAGAATTCTGAGTCCTGCATTTGTGCTTTGATAAAAAGTACAAAGTGACACCTTTTTATAAACATCTCAATGATTTCCCAAGCTCATTGCTCATCCTTTGCTCGTTTCCTTCATCAACTCTGTCTAATCCCCAGCTTCCTGCTTGAGTTAGAGTTTGAGTTTCTTGACATCAGCAGAAGCAGCAGCTGACCAAAGTTCAGCAAAGGAATGGGAGTCTGGAGGCTGAGGCCATGGGTCTGGCCCCCTGTGGCCCCAAGAGGCACTGAAGGCAGAGCAGCCCAGGAAGTGATGTACATCTCAACAGAGGACTTCTTGCCCTCTGTGCCTCTACTTTAGGGAGCTGCACCCCTTCCTGTTCCGGGCCCACCAGTGAGGCACTCCTCCAGCCTCCCTCCTCCCCAGGGCCCAGGAAAGGCAAGTCCTTCTGGTGGGCAGCTAGCTGCTTTCTTCCAGCATGTGTCTTAGTTAGGCACTCCCCAAATGATAAATCCTCTCAGGACCCTTTCTTCAGAAGCTGATCAGAGACTGGGGCTCCCACAAATCAAAGCTGCTCGTGCCAGTGACGGGACACCACACTGCCCTTTAGTGGCAGCTCTGCCTGCCCTTTGTTCAGCAGTTTTTCCTCTTTTCCCTGCAAATAGTCAACTGAGAAGCCAGTTAGCACCTATGCATGCACAGATGAGGCCTCCTTCCCAGCAAGCTGAAGCTCCCTCTTGTGGCCTACGAGTCAACTCTTTTCTCCACCTACCTACACGGTCTTCAAGATGTAACAAGAGACATTCCGGTCTCCATATAGTCTCACCCAAATGCCCTTTTACCTAACTGATGAACCAGCTGTTTGGCAGTCTCATAACCGGCTCCCTGATGGATGACCATTAAATTGACCTTCTAAATGATGGATCTGGATGGACTACTGTCCATGTGAAAAATTAATCCTGAGTACTGGCTGGTTGGCTGATTAAGTTTCTAAGTCACAAATCATCTGACTGACTTTTTTTTTTTGAATCTTATTAATTTTTTTTTTTTAACTGCTCTGGGTCTTTTTGCTGTGCTCAGGCTTTCTCTAGGGGCTACTCTTCGTTGTGGTACGTGGGCTTCTCATTGTGGTTACTTCTCCTTGCAAGGCAAAGGCTCTAGGCACATGGGCTTAGTTGCTCTGCAGCATGTGGGATCTTTCTGGACCAGGGATTGAGTTCCAGTTCCCTGCATTGGCAGGTGGATTCTTAACCTACTGTCTTTTTAACTGAACTACTAAGCCTAAATAATTAAACACCAGAAAGCTTAAACTGTTCTCAAAAGGTGGCCAAAATTTTGGAGCTTCAGCTTCATTCTTTGGCCACCTGATGCAAACAGCCAACTTATTGGAAAAGATCATGATGCTGGGAAATATTGAAGGCAAAAGGAGAAGGCGGCAACAGAGGATGAGATGGTTGCATAGCATCATCGATTCAATGGACATGAACTTGGGCAAACTTCAGGAGATAGTGAGGGACAGGGAGGCCTGGCATGCTAGTCCAGGGTCACAAAGAGTCAGATGCGACTTAGTAACTGAACAATAACAACAAAGCTCGAACTACCTGCCTGGCTGACTCTCCCACTAACCATTTAGTGTTTATGACTGACTGCCCAGCCGAGGTCTGGCAGGACGAAGGGCCTGGCTCCATCACTAGAGGTAACAGATGGGTGGGAGGAGAGACTGCCCCTTTCTCATACTCTGATTCCTCTTCGAACTTGGGGGCCTACTCTTCTCCCCTCTAGAGCCACCTGGAGACTCCAGAGGGGACAACCAGGAAACTGACCTTCTTATCTACCTCTACAGAGGTTCTTAACCAGGGCTCCATGGTGGGTTTCAATTTTGTTTTCCAGATAGTGTGGATACAAAAAGGTGTGTTATCTTGGAAGAGGGGTCACAGCTTTCATTGGAAACTCCAAAGAATCCAACACACACAAATATCTTCAGAACTATTGCTCTGGGAAGGTCCTCAACAAACACATTCAGACAGGAAAAATCCTTAGCTAAATTCAAGACCCATTTCTCTCTCACATAAGTCCAGGGTGGCGGGAAGATTAAGGTAGGAAGGGTTAGAGAGTCACAGTGGGCATGGGTGTAGTAGGGTGGAAGGATAAACACTGTGTATGAAGTTTTCAGAGAGAGGCCCAAGGATATCAACGTGTGTCCTTCCGGTTTGCAGGTTACATGGAGCCCAACATGCAGGGCACCTTCAGCTCTGGTCAGAGGGTTCTTTGAGCTGAGAGGAAGGCTACATTTACTAGGGTCTTTGTCTGGGGTAGGGAGTACTGTGAGCCTGTGGTTATGAGTAGCTGTGTGTTTATTTACACACCCATGTGCTCACAAGGGTGAGTATAACACAGCCATGTGGTTATGTGCATGAATGTTCTTTGTATCCGTGTACATCTGAATAGTTTCGCGACTACATTTGCACTGTGTGCTCACTCCTGGACCCGTCAAGTCTTTGGTGAGGGTGGGTGGGGTGTTGAAACAGACTCTGAGTAAGAATTTCACTAAGTGAGATCATCTACAGACCCGCCAGAGGCCCACAGGAGAAGTCCGGGAATCCTCAACTCCTCTCTCTCCTTGAAGCCCCCATCCCCCTCACCCCTCAGTCCACTGCCCCCATCGGACCCCATCACCTCCCCCTGGACTACTACGTGGTCTTCAATGCCCTTCCCTCGAGACCCCTCCGGACAGCAGCCACAGTGCCCATATTTTTCTTAAGTTAGGATGCCTAGGCAGCGCACCCCACCGAAACCCACAACAGATTTACACTGTCAGGGGATAACGCCCATCTCTTCCGTGTGACTCGGGGTCCTTTCACGACAGCGGCCCTGCTCGCCGCTGGGCACTCTGTGCTCTCGAGGCCCCGTTCTTTAAATGCGTCGCCCCTGGGCCTGGTCCTATTCCGCACCCTCGAACTTTGGCTCCGATGCCTAGTCCTCCCAGCCTTTACGCACTGCTCCTACAACCTGCATCTCAGGGATTATCACTTGCCGCTGGGTAATTGCTCGATTACAACTGGCAATTGCAATTGACAGAGGATCCAAGCCCGTCCGTCACGTTCCACTTGGGGACCCCTCTCCAGAGGACAAAGCCTGGGCCGCCGCATGTTACAGGCCAGCCACACACAAACCCACGTGTCTCTTTCTCGCCACGTGGGGAAGCTAAAGCCCAGGGAGGCGAAGACGAAAATGCGCGTGCGCATAAGGACCAGTAGGAACTACGACTCCCAGAATCCTCCTGACAAGACTCCATTTCCCACAAGGCCTCGCGGGGCCCCACCCCGGAACTGCGCTCTTTTCATGAAAGCGGAAGTTAGGGTGAGCCTAGTGGGGGAGTCGGTGCCTGAGAGGGTGGAAGAAGTTTTACGGATTGTCTACCTCCAGGGGTCGTCAGTGAGTCAGAAACCGGGACGTCAGAGGGAAAGGACCTGACAACAGCCTTTCAGCGCATTATTCCGCTTTCCCTCTGGCGCGCACGACCAGGCCCGAAGGCGCCGTGCACTCCCACCGCTGCGTGCTCTGTCTCCACCTCTGGGCGTCCCTGGGAGTAGAGGCCAGTGGCTTGATGGTCTTCAGTTCGGTTCAGTTCTGTCGCTTAGTCGTGTCCGACTCTTGGAGACACCCCATGGACTGCAGCACTCCAGGCTTCCCTGTCCATCACTAACTCCCGGAGCTTGCTCAAACTCATGTCCATCGAGTCTGTGATGCCATCCATCCATCTCATCCCGTCTCCCCCTTCTCCTCCTGCCTTCAATCTTTCTCAGCATCAGGGTCTTTCCCAATTAGTCAGTTCTTCGCATCAGGTGGCCAAAGTATTGGAATTTCAGCTTCAGTATCAGTCTTTCCAGTGGTCTTGGTCTTGGGTAAAGCTTATTCCCGATGCTGCGTTGCTTGTCTTGCACTGGGAAGAAGTGAAGACCTGGCCATAAAGGGTATAACCCACAGGGCTCCCCATGTTGGTCTCACAGCTTTGCTTCTTCTAGCAGTAGCTACAGGAATCGAAGCTGTGAGGACAGGTGTGAACAGTAGCATGGAGGGGAGAAATTTGTGGATCCTGACCTGCTGTTGTGGTTCCCAAGATGTTTCCATTGGCCCCAGCGCTATGGGTATATAGGACCAGTCCAGCACATATCCTTAAATGCTTGGATTCTATACAAAGTCAGCCGCCTTCCTCAGATCCTCCAGTCCCAGCTTCATTCCCTCCGAACCCAGCAACACCTTATCTAGGCCCTGCTGCCTATTTTCATCTTGCTCCTCCTTGGAAGCTACTTAGAGCATCCTGGCTAGAAATGAGAGCAATTGGTAGGTTTGGAATGAGACAGAGGGTCTGGACCACTTGGAGGAAAAGAAGAAAATAGAAGGAAAGGAGTGGACTAAGGAGCTGTAGGACACTGAAGAGCCCGACAGCTACTGAAGCAAGATGGGAGGGTTAAGGTATAGGTGAAAGGGGCTGAGAGGTCTCAAAAGACAGAACTCTGTGTATCTCTAAACAGGCAGATGAACACATTTTTCAGAATTTCAAGCAAGATCATCTTCCTTTTGTGAAATACAGGGGTTTATCACCTCATCATTGCTGCTCATGAAATTTTACACTGACTGGCTAAAGGTCGCATTCCAGGGAGAAGCTGAAACTGCTGTTAAGTTAGGTATTAACTCTTGGTTTGCTGACATGGGGCTTAGCACAAGTGACTCCATTTGGGGCCTGTTGTTTCTTCTATTAACATAATGTCCTTATTGAAGTTGTTAAAAATTCTTCCTTTTACTCAATTCTGAACCTGGAGTATGTGTCCTTTTGTTATTCTGTGTGACAGAATGGAGACTATAATAAAGCAAGTCTGCTGCATCTCAAGATAACTATTTCCATCTTGAAAAAAGTGTTAGGAAATGTAGTTACGTGCTTGGTCTTTCAACCCCTGTACTGTTGTATAAGAATGTGCTGTGGGCCCAGAACATTTCCTTACAAAGAGATAAAGAGGTCTTACAGTCTGGGCTGGGCATATCCCTTTGTTTGGGAATATCTTTTCCTATTCTGGACTGGATGTGTACTTCTTTGTTCTGCAACCGTGTGCATCACGTGACACTCAACCAACCCTACTGCTGGATCTGTTTGCAGCAGGGAGAGAATCCGGCCCTTTGCTTGTAGCACAAGAAGAATGCATACAGTGCTGGCCATGGGGACTGTCATCAGTGAAGCTGATCTTGTTCTTTCTCTTCACTGGTAAAGAGTAAAGCATTGTTCACACATTGCCCATGTGAATTGTGTCTTCCTGCAACACTAGCACCTGCAACCATGGAGCAGGTTGACACCCTGGGTGATACCCTGGTGGCAGATGTTGTTATACCAACCACTAGCCTCCATGCAGTGGAACTCCTCCCCTGGAGGTGGTAATAAGTTCACTTGCTCAACAAAAACTAATTCTGTGCTTGTATGATTTTCTAGCTGCACTAGATTCTCTTCTAAAAAGCATCTCTTGTACTTGAATGACTGGACAACAGTGATTTTTTTTGGACTTGGGTATTTAGTAGAAATTTTCTAGAAAATTAAAGTCAACTTGTCACTTCAAGAGAAGCAACTGAGATTATTGTTGACAATGATAAACTGTGGCCTTTCAAGCAAAAATTAGAATTTGAAAAACATATCTGCCATGCGGGTGTGTATGTGTGTGCGCGCACACATGCTTAGTTAGTCATGTCTGACTCTGTGAACCCATGGACTGTAGCCTCTCCAGGCTTTCCTCTGTCCATGGAATTCACTAGGCAGGTAGACTGAAGTGGGTAGCCATTCCCTTGTCCAGGGGATCTTCACACCCAGGGATTGAGCTCAGGTCTCCTGCATTGTAGGTGGATTCTTTACCATCTGAGCTACCAGGGAAACCCATGCTGTGCTGTGCTTAATCACTCAGTTGTGTCTAACTCTTTGCGACCCCATGGACTATGGCCCCCCTCAGGCTCCTCTGTCCATGGGGATTCTCCAGGAAAGAATATTGGAGTGGGTTGCCATGCCCTCCTCCAGGGGATCTTCCCAATCCAGGTCTCCCACATTGCAGGTAGGTTCTTTACCATCTGAGCCACCAGGGAAGCCCAAGAATACTGGAGTGGATAGCCTATCCCTTAAGCAGGGGGACTTCCTGACCCAGGAATCGAACCAGGGTCTCCTGCATTGCAGGGGGATTCTTTACCAGCTGAGCTACCGGGGAAGCCCAGGGAAACCCATACTACCATGTAAATATCTTGACAGCTTTGCATGCTTAGAAGATTCTTCTGATGAGCTTGGTGATGATGTTAGTGGATGTGATCTCAAAAATAATGAAATGTGTGTCAACATTTGGAAGATCTGCAAAGCTCAGTTTATTAGATATCTATTGTTGAATAAGAGATTACTCCAAAACATAGTGATTTAAAACAAGAAAATTTATTTTCTTTTGGTTTCTGTGGGTCAAAACTTTGGGAGTAACTTACATATGTGGTTCTAACTTTGGGTTTCACTCACCTATAGTTGTAGTCAAGATGTCTGTCTCTTGAGACTGCAGTCGTCTGAAAGCCTGACTGGAGCTACAGTATCTGTTTCCAGGATTACACTCATATGGTTGTTGGCAGGAGACTGAGTATCTCACTTCCATAGGACTTTGAATATCCTCACAACATGGCAACTAGCTTCCCCCAGAGCAAGTGACCCAAGATCAAGGGAGCAAGATAAAAGCATCAATGACTATATAATCTATCCTCATAAGTCACATTCTGTTATTTCTACCACATTCTATTCTTAAGAAATGAGTCGTGTATACAGTCCATTCTCAAGAAGGGGGAAATTAAGTTCTACTTCCTAAAGAGAGGAGGACCTAATACATGGACATATTCTAACAGCACTACATTTAGTGACATTTTCCCAATGCCCAGTGCATGATGTCACAAAACTACAATGCATGGGTTTAAAAAAAAAAAACTATTCCAATTGCTAGATAGTCCAATGAATTTTTAATGGCACAGAGTAGGAAGAGGTCATTGATGCAGCTTTAGATTCCACATTGCTACTAACCTTTAAGAAGCTATCATTTGTTGGGTTTTGGCATGATATCAAATAAAATGGGGCTTCCCAGGTGGCACTAGTGGTAAAGAACCCACCTGCAATCCAGGAGACATAGTGATGTTTTTGACCCCTGACTCAGGAAGATCCCTCGGAGGAGGGGATGGCAACCCACACCAGTATTCTTGCCTGGCAAATCCCATGGAAAGTGGAGCCTGGTGGGCTGCAGTCCACAGGGTCACAAAGAATTGGACATGACTGAAGTGACTTGGCATGCAAATAAGAATATACAAAATTATCTGAGAAGGCTATTAAAATACTCCCCTCATTTCCAACTACTTATCTCTGTGAGGTCAAATTTTCTTCATATAGTTCACCCAAAATAATATTAGAACCTACTGGAATGCAGAAGCAAGTATGAGAATTAAGCTGTTTTCTATTAAGCCGGACAGATTTGCAAAAATGTAAAGTACTGATTACTAGTAAAGTACTAATTACTTTTTGTTTGGAAAGTATATTTTTCTTAAAAAGTGTATGTGTGTTAATTAACAAGTATTGGATTTATTATTGTAATTTTAAATGAAATATTTTAGAAGTTTCAATTTCTAATATGGTCCTGACAGATAGATATAATCCACATTAACAAAAGCCCCTTGGCGTCCTCAATAATTTTTAAGAATGGAAAGGGGTTCTGAGACCAACAAGTTTGAAAACTACTGTCTAAGCAGTCACAAACATCTCGTCACCCTTGAAATGACATGTTTAGGTATGGGCTTGCAGTGTAGGTCTGGCCAGTGACATACGAAGTGAGGTGTAGGCATCGTGTTCAGTTTTCATTTCAGAATATTAAACAGAAATGTGCATATGGTCTTCAAAGGGATTGGTAATGTTCTGTTTCTTATTCTAGCTGATTGATATGTGGTGTTTATTCACCTTCTTTATCTCCTACATGTTAATTTTTTTGTAGGTGGAATATTTTATCACAAAAATTGAACACATGGAAGAGAAGATTCCTCTTCCTCTATGTAAGTGTTCCTTCTGTTTTGCAGCGTATTCATCTGGCATATTCATCAGTCCAAGTGTGCACTGTTGAACTCTAAAGAATGTTGCGCTCATGGCTCCCTGAGTCTGTGTCAACAACATAGTGATATTTGACTTGTAACCCGAGAGTCCCCTGACCTCTTGCCACATATGCAGTCTCTCCACTCACAAGGCTGTCAGTTCAAGTTGTACAAAGTCCCTCATGAAAAGACCTTCCCTTCTCTGGGTTAGTCCCTTCTCCCCTAAGATCAAGCAGGATACCAGTGTCTGTCATCCATCACATCTTTGCTAAGTTCCCTCACCTAAAGCCCATATAAGAATAGAGATCAACTAGGTTTGCCAGCTCACCAATTCCGTAAACTGCCACACACTGAATCCACTTTAGACCCCTTTTAGAACTTGTATGAGCACCTTCTAAATGGAACCCACAACAGGTACAAAGGCAGGCTCACTACACTGTCACTGGGTGAGTGGACCTGCTCCCCTCTCACACTGAGGACCTGGGGCTCTGAAATCATGGTTTCTGGGTTTCTCTGACCCCTCTTCTTAATGTAATTTTCTCAGAAATTAATAAACCAAGTAGAAAATTGAAGAATTATATAATCTAATTAACAGATTTGAGGGGATACCTGAACAAAATCTGTGCTTGGTTATCATGGGCGAGAGGAGAATGCCTGTTGGCAAGCACAAAAATATTTGCTACAGTTGTGCACGCATATATATGTATTTTAAATCTTTCCACAATAAAATCTATTGCTGTATGACTAAAAAATAAAATGAGTAAAGGCAATGAATATGAAGGGGAAATAGACATATAAAACAAATAAATGCAGTCACATTTTGTGGTACTGAGATATATGTTGGTAGAAGAAGCAGACCCATTTTCTGAAACCGAAGTTACTGGTCCATGCACCATATTTACTTACTGCTTTTGCTGTTTATAAAGTTTACAACAATTCTTACTGGATGGAATTTTTAAAACAACCTTTGAACATTTCTGCAAAATCTTAGTTGTTCAGAATTCCATTATAACTGCATGACAGCATTTTTAAGGCTATTCAGTCTATTGCAGCCCAGTTAGTTAGAAGAGAAGGAACATCTAAGAGAAAATATTCATGAGAATATGTAAAAGATAAAAGACAGAGCACAAATATATAAATCAATAAAAAAAAGGCAACCAAACTGAAAAATGGACAAAGAATATAAACAGGCAGTTCACAGATTCAGAAATACAGTGGCTCAGTGGTAAAGAATCTCCCTGCCAGTTCAAGAGACAGGTTTAATCCCTGGTCCAGGAAAGATCCCACATGCTTTGGAGCAACTAAGCGCATGTACCACAACTACTGAGTTTGTGCTCCAGAGCCCGGGAACCACAACTACTGAGCCCACACATCCTAGAGCCTGTGCTCCGCAACGAGAAGTCACAGCAGTAAGAAGCCTGCGCACCGCAACTAGAGAAAGCCCTTGTGCAGCAACAAAGACCCAGTGCAGCTAAAAAAAAATCACCATTGAAAAGTCTGCGTTGACTCAGAAAACAATCTGATGATTACCAAGAGGAAGGGATAGTTAGGGAGTTTGGGAAGGTCGTGTACACACTGCTTCATTCAAAATGGATAACCAACAAGGAGCTATTGTAGAGCACATGGAACTCTACTCAATGTCACGCGCCAGCCTTGTTGGGAGAAGGAGTTCAGGGGAGAAGAGATACATGTATGTGTATGACTGGGTCCCTTTGCTGTTCACCCGAAACTACCACAACATTGACCCCAGTACAAAATAAAAAGTTTAAAGTTTTGGGGGTGGGGAAGTCTGTGTTTCCGTTGGGGTAGTAGGGGGAGCTAGGACAGAGTGGGCGGGGCCAGGGAATGATGTGGTGGGAGTGGATCAAGGACGGGCGTGTAAGGGGAAGGATCGGGAGTGTAAGGGGGGAAGGATCCGAGGGACTGGGGGTGATTTGGCCAGACTGGGATTGATGAGTGAAGGGGAAAGGGCAGAGGGTTCGGAGGAACCAAAAGGTCCTTGACAGGCCTGAGGGAAGAGAGAACAGCAGTGGGAGAACTGAGACCGATTAGAAACAACTGAAGAAACTTGATAAGAGGGAGGGGAAGGGGGTGGGCCTGTCAGCAACCAGGAAGGTAACATGGAGACAACCGGCTTTCGGTGAACTGACCTAGCGCCGCTGGCAAAGGGGACCTGGTAACACTAAGCCAGGCCCCTCTAGAAGAAGAAGGTTTGAAGCAAACAGGAAACACTACTTTTCAGAATGCTAATAACTGTGCCTTGCAGAGTTGTTTTACTTCCTCTTGTCTTGGCTCTATTATTACATTGTAGTTTGCCTTTAAAATCTTTGAAGACTCCTTTGTCTGACGGTCAAAGGTTTGACTCGTTCCCATGTGAGCCTAAGATTAAGAAATAGGGTATAGCTGCCTCCAGTGGAAACTTCCTCTATCACTCTTAAAACTTGGGAAGTTGCTTCAAATCCTAGGAGGGCATGAACCATGTCTCTCTGCAACAAGGTGTAGGTGTGCATAACGGTGTGCAGACCCTAAGACTCTTTCTCTTCTCCCTTGGTTTGAGGCAGGCATGCTTTTAGGAAGTAGAAGGCCCTGTGGTCACTGGCTTTCTCTGTGGTTCATGCCATTTTCCACACAGTGAATCGCAGGGCAACCAGAAAGCAAAAATCATTCAGCAGTGGAGTTGTGGGGTTATGGGCTGAATCATAACTCCCTGATTTCATATGTTAAAGCCCTAACATCTGTTTCTTCATAATGTGACTGTATATTTGGAAATGGGACCTTGAAAAAAGGTTATTAAGTTAAATGAGGCCGTTAGAGTGGGTCCTAATCCAATCTGACTGGTTTTATAAGAAGAGTAAATTTGGGGACATGTGAGACACACCAGGATTGTGCACACACAGAGAAAAGGACACGGCAAGAAGGTGGCTATCTGGAGGCCTGAGTAGAGACAGCGTCGAGCCTAGAAGATGTGGATGGTGAACATGGCCTCGCTAGGCTGAGTGAATGAAAGAAGCAGGAGACAACCTCAGACTAGGGAAAGGATGAGGGAGTAGGTGACAGCTTCTTCCACTGGAAGGATCTAGGGGCCTTGGTATTCTGAAGAAACTAGCCACACTCGGCAGATTTCCCTTTCTGGTTTATTTATTTTTTATTGAAGTAAAGTTGAATTACAGTGCTGTTTTAATTACTGCTGTACCAGCAAAGTGACCCAGTTAAACATACGTGTACATTCTTTTTCATTTTCTTTTCCATTACGGTTTATCGCAGGATATTGGGTATAGTTCCCTCTGCTACACAGTAGGACCTTGTTGTTTATCCTCTCTATATATGCCAGTTTGCATCTGCTAATCCCAGACTTTCCTGCCGTCTCCCATTCCCCTCCTCCTTGGCAACCATCAGTCTATTCTGTCTGTCCCTAATATTTTTTTCCCTGTTTCAAAGATAGTTTCATTTGTCTTATTTTAGATTCTGAATGTAAGTGATATCATATGGTATTTATCTTTCTCTTTCTGACTTACTTCACTTAGTATGATAATCTCTCCTTGCAAACATGATGCAACAAATGGCATCATTTTGTTCTTTTTTATGGCTGAGTAGCATTCCATTGTATATATGTACCTCATCTTCTTTATCCTCTCATCTGTCAATAGATGTATAGATGGGTTCCATGTCTTGGCTAGTGTAAACAGCGCTGCTATAAACATAGGGATGTGTGTATCTTTTTGAACCATGATTTTCTCTGGGCATATGCCCAAGAGAGGGATTGCTGAACCATATGATAATTCTATTTTTAATTTTCTGAGGAACCACCATACTGTTTTCCACAGTGGCTACATCAACTTACATTCCCACCAATAGTGTAGGAAGGTGCCCTTTTCTCCACACCCTTTCCAGCATTTATTATTTGTAGGCTTTTTAATGATGGCCGTTCTGACCGT
The DNA here is from genome assembly GCA_007570785.1 of Antilocapra americana. Lineage (NCBI taxonomy): Eukaryota > Metazoa > Chordata > Mammalia > Artiodactyla > Antilocapridae > Antilocapra > Antilocapra americana. The sequence goes on from ML664154.1 coordinate 8,764,403, forward strand.
CATGAGATGATACCTCATTATAGTTTTGATTTGCATCTCTCTAATAATTAGTGATGTTGAGCATCTTTTCATGTGCCTATTGGCCTTCTGTATCTCTCCTTTGGACAAAAGTCTCTAGGTCTTCTGCTCATTTTTTGATTGGGTTTTTTTTTCTTTTTTTGTCGAGTTATATGAGCTGATTGTGTATTTTGGAAATTAAGCCCTTGTTGGTCACATCATTTGCAAGTATTTTCTCCCTATTCTGGAGTTTCAACATTGCCTTTTTGTTGATATAATCCCTACCTAAATCCCAGCCAGTTGCTCAAGGTGCCTCCAGCAGGCTCCTGAATGTCAAGGTTGTGCTCACTGCTGTGTCCTCAGCACCATCATCTCGAACAGTGGTACTCTACAAGTATTCGCTGGATGGGTCAATAGATCTCTGTAGAGGTAGATGATTGCATGAGTCGGGGATGCAGAGCCTTCTACTGCCCACAGCCATTTGTGAGTCCCTCTGTGGTGAGTCCGTTTCTCCTTCCACCTGTCCCCTGATGGCTCTCAAAGCCCTCAGTCATTTGGCTCCAGTGTCCTAGTTTTGGAGACCAGCTACTTATTAACTAAAACCGTTGCACCACTCGCTCTTATAGCCTTAAATTAATTTGAGTTAATTCTTAACTGTTTCCTTTCTGTTCCTGTGTCATTCAATGGTTTGTCTTTATCTGATTTTCCCCAATTTCCTGTGCATTTGTGGTTTTCTACAGGAGCTCTGTACCAGAGGCCTCACGCGGACACACTTTAAACAAGTGTGGGCACCTAGGGTTTCTAGGAGAGCTCTCCGGCTGCTCTGGGTCTCATCCAACTGGTGTCCAACCAAACATTCCCAGCCAAGGTTATTTATGCTAGAGGAGGAAGAATGCCTGCCCCAGAGCCAGCTCTTGGGGAAAAGAAGAATTGTTGATATAGGCCAAGTCCCCAGAGAAGAAAGATTTCACTGCAGCTGCTAAAGGTTGGTGATATACTTTTTCTCCAACTCAGTGAAAGTTGTCCATGTTTGCGTTCTTCTCCATGAATTTCATTAGTGTGTTTTGTCCAAATGACCTTTGGAATAAACAGGAAGAAAAAAATTTAAATCAATAGAATAAGCTTCTTGGCGGACTGAGAGTTTTATCCATCATTGATTCTTCACATCTAGCATAGTGCTGGACAGGCAAATGCCTAATAAATATTTGATGAAGGAAGGAGAGAAAGATAGAAGGAATGCAGGGCGGTGGGGAGGGAAGGAAAGGATTGGAGATTGCCATGGATGGAAAGAATGCTCAAAAATAATACGATGATATCATAGTTATGTTTTCAAAGCTAATTAGTGGCATTACCACTGACACCTAGAATCAATAAAACAAATTAGGTCACTTTGCAAATTAAAGGATGTATTTATAAAGATAAAATAATAATAGACAACCAGAATAACAAGAAAAACCAAAAAGTGTTTCTTGGAACTTAAACATAAACAGCAGTGCTCATATTTTAAGATAAATTCAAAATTCTGTACTGTAATTGCCATTTGTTCTGTTTATGCCCAATTCTCCTTAGCAAATTAAAACAACCAAGGACTTTAGTTATGGATAAATGCAAGATGATTGTGGAAGTGATCGAATTGACTGAAGCTGGTCAGTTTGGTATTTAGAAAAGGCCAGCTAATCTGAAATTGTGGATTAAATAAATTTACAAATATGTAGACCTCCTACTGTGGAGAGGGATTAACAACTCAAAAATATTTTATTACATGTCAATGAAAAAATCTCAGGCCAGAAAAAGATTAAGAAAATTAATGTTTTTAAAGTATCAATCTTTTATTTATTTGATACCATACAAGCTACACAGTTCAAGTCCAGCAAAATAATTCTATATGACACATATGTGGCAAAAATCACACCACTGTGATGGATGTAGAAGGGGAATAATTAAGATATATCATTTTTATAAAGTCAGGATCTCAAAACTAAGATGTTTCTTCAGCAGTTCAGATAGTGGCATATATTAAGGTTCTTGGTGTTAGAAAAGCTCACTATAATTTTATATCATTTTAATTTGGGGAGAATAAAATATAACTTAGAAAAATCTAAAAACATTTCCAAAGCAAAATTCCGAGAAACCTCAGTTTTAACACCAGTCTTGCAAAGGTTGTATTAATGAGGTGTGTAATTTGTTTTGAAGGATTTGCCAGCATGATTTAGATTCTCATGATCAGCACAACTGTGTTGTAAAAGAAAACTATTGGTAATGTAGGTATATGATGACTAAAAATAAAATTGTACTTAGTTGCTATGTGTGTTCCCAAAGTTATGATTCAGGCTTTTTGTGAACAATAAATTTCACATGTGAAACTGATTAGTGCAAGAGTTCAATGGGTCCCAGACTTCAACCAGTGATGATTTTTGTCCTGTGTTTTGCCAATTGGACCTCCATTTAACAACTTTTTTTCCTTTATATGATTTCTTTCTCTTTTTTTCTTATTTTTTTATTGGAGGATAGTTGCTTTACAGTGTCAAACTGTTTTTTTTTTTTAACTTAAATATATTTAAAAAAGAAACTTAGTGGCTATTACCACCTAACATCATCTCTGATGGGTATTCTTTGGAAAGCACTTCAATAACAAAATAATAATGATGATTATGTTGATGATAACTTAAGCCTATTTCAAAACTAATTCTATGAGACAGAAACATCTTGGTAGAGAAGAAATTAGATCCTTAGAGCTCCTGGGAAAGAGTTTGGGTAAATCACATGCTCAGATTACAGTCTGCCTTCTGTGGCTTTATTTAAGAAGCAAGTTAATGTTTACATGACAATGAACTTCAAAGTCCAGGCACTAAGGAGGAAAATAGAGTGAGAGAGAAAAACGATTGGCTCGTCACTTCTCCTTACCCTGTGGGGAGGCCACAGGGGTCAGCAGCACACAGACACTGGAGGGGCCCCAAGTCGTGGCGGTGGGGGGGTTCCTATCTTACCAGAGCACAGTAATTCTTTATTAAATCATTGATATAAAAATGTATCATCCTAAGATACAAGCACTATGTTTCCTGACTCACATGGCATTTACTCTTGTTGGAGTTTCACCAAGTCCTGAAATAATTCTTTCTACAGTCTTGGTGGAAAATTCTTTACCATAACCTCCTTTGTATGATGCCGTCTCTGACCATGTTGTGTGTCTTTACTGCGATACTCTTGGTTTATAGAAGTGAGTGCTGTTATTATAACAAAGTGGGACGTTATATAATACAATGAAACAGTGTTATTCTTTTCAAGCACTTCCTTTCTGACTCTTCCTCTTGTGGGGAATTTTCACTTATTTCTGACTTTTAAGTTAGGCCAGCCTCATACACGACACCAGCAGAGTAGACAAGGGGCAAGGGCTTGCCAGACGGGCCCCTGGACAAGACACCTTCCAGGCCTGCTTCAAAGGGAAACTCCAGGCCTGGAGGCCCAGCAGTAAACCAGTGCCTGCCTGGATGAAGTCACCACTTGCACCTTAAACATGGCATATAGTGTTTTGAGGTGCACAGAGATAACATTTAGAAATGGTAAGTCCTGGAAAAGGTCCCTTTAAAGTCATAATGCTGAAAGCTCAGCGTCTCTGTACACTGGTGCTGAATCAAATCTTGGAGACAGAGTTTTGGGTGAAGTAGAAAAGGACAGCTTTATTATTTTGTCAGGCGAAGGGGGCCACAGAGGGCTAATACCCTCAAAACCATGTGTCCCCACTTGGGGAAGATAGTGAGAAGTTTTATAGCCATTGTCCAAAGAGGGCGTGATCAGCTCGTGGACATTCTTCTGATGGGCTGGTGGTGAGGTAAGTAGGAGTCAGCATCATCAACCTTCTCTTTTCCTCCGGTTTGGGGTCTGCTTGCTTGTGGGCAGCCTACCAGTTAATTGTTAACTTCTCTCACCTCGGGGCAGCGGGGGCGGGGCGGATATCCACCAAATAGCTCAAAGATAGCTCTTCTGTGTTTCCGTGGCTGGGGAAACAGGACCTTGCCCCAAGGCTGCTCTTGACTGTTCCTCCTTGGTCTCACATCCCCTCCAGCCTCTAATTCAAGACTGCTTGAATCTGCCCATTGGAACCCAGGGGAGGTCCTGGAGGCCGTATGAAGGCTGTTCCCTATAATCAAAGAAATTGGGTCACAGAAAGTCTCTGTGCTCAGGAGCCCCACAGGGCCCGGCACACTGTCAGTTGGGCTCCATAGCTGACAGGTCTGTGTGTTCCTAAAAGACTGTCTGAAAGGAGGAAAGCAGGCGGAAGAGATTTTCTTCAGATGAGAAGGCAGAGATTTGAGCTACCTGCCTCCTCCCTCAAGGAGGGGGAACATAACTCTGCTCTCCTTAAGTGTGCCTTCCTTCTGAAGGGCACAGTCCGGGACGGGGCAGGGAGTGACTTTACAGTGGAGAGGCCTGGCAGAGATGAACTCAGCCAGGTGACCAAGGTCAACATCAGCAGTGATAACATAAGTCAACAGTGTACACCTTGACGATGAGAATGGCGCTTGCCCTCCATGGTCTTCCTCTCCAGTATCTGTAATGCCAGTGTAATAATGAGAAAAACAGCAGACAAACCCACACTGAAGGAAATTCTATAAATACCTGACTTGCCATTTCCTCCTCCAGGGGATCTTCCCGACCCAGGGATCGAGGCTGCGTCTCTTGTGTCTCCTGCCTTGGTGGGTGGGTTCTTTACCAACTGAGCCACCAGCGAGGCCCCCTCAAAACAGTCAGAGTCATCAAAACCGAGGAAAGTGTGGGACTTCCCTGGAGCTCCAATGGTTGAGACTCCATGCTTCCACTGCAGGCCAGAGGTTTGATTTCTGGTCAGGGAACTTGGATTCTGCATGCCATGTGGTATGGCCAAAACCAAACCAAAACAAAACAACAACAACCACAAAAATCAAGGAAAGTGCAAGAAACTATCACAGCCTACAGCAGCCTAAGGAAGCTTGACAACTAAATGTAATTTGGTACCATGAATGCTTTCCTAGAACAAAAAAAGTATATCACCTCCAAACTAAGGAAATCTGAACAAAGTATGGCCAGATGAGAGTCTTTCTGACCTTCAATATTTCCTGAAAATCCAAGACAGACTTTGTAGTCACATCAAGAATTAGGTGCTGCCTCTGGTTGCCATTTATCCTCAAGATAAATGGGGACAGATTCTGGTCATATAGTCTAGCGCTTGAAGTTACTTCAAGAGGGAGGAGCCAGGAGGAATGGCAGGGATAAATCATTTAATATACACATTCATTCATTCATTCACACACACCAATCCAATGAAACAGTGATACTCTCTTTTCAAAACAGCTCTCCCAGTCTCCATGGACTTCTCTGTGTCTATCCATCTTTACAGGTGGTGTTTATCATGCCTACTAGCCTAAATTGTTCTGTCCTTGGCTTCATCTACAACTTACTTGCCATAATCCTCTCATCAGTAAGTAGATCCACCTGTCTACTTCCTTACATGCACAACACACAGTGGTACTCAGGGCTCCTCAAAACTTGCTGAGCCCACTGCTCTTCTAGTCTCTCTCTTGGTGGATGATGCCACCACCTACTGTTCAGAAACCCAGATCAGGAGCTCACCCTGTGCTGAGCTGTTCCACAAAGCCTCTGAGCTACAGAATCATGCCACCTCCTGAGTGTTTCCAAGAGCTGAGCCTTCTGTCCAAAGTCTCAGCTCTCAGGAAGAAGCCTGAGTTAAGAAGCTTCAGTTCAGCTTCTTAACACATCTCATCCCAGAGGCAGCCTCAGTCCCCTAGCTGGATTTCCACCGCCAGCTCATGCACCCACCACCTGCCCACGCAGGGATGTCTCAAATGCACAGACCTGACCACACCACTCCCCTGGGACAGCCCTTCAGGATTCTCCCTCACCCCTGGAATAAAGGCCAGGCTCATCAGCCCAGCACACAAGTCCCTTCATGAATTGCCTCTTGTCATTGTCCCCTCATCTCCTGCCACATTCCCAGTTTCACCTTCTGCTTCTACCATACAACTGGAAATCCCCTTGTTCAACTTCCTCCCCCGTCCTCCTCCTTCTTGGGCTTCAAGCCTGAGGCGGGTGCCCTGGGGGCTCCTCCTTAGTATTCTGATAGGTGCCCCCTTCCCCCTTCTCCCCCCCCCCACCACTGTGCATAACTTGGCCATTGTGCTCAGTCATGAATGCAGTAATTGGTTAGTCTAAAAAATACAGCAATGAACAAAACAGAAAACCCTATCTTCTTGGAGAGTCCTGCCTTCGATTTTTCTTTGCACACTGCCTTCGATTTTCCTTCTCCCTGGGGAGATTTTGAAGGTGAGAACTGTTTTTATATGCATCTGAAATCCTTAACACAGTACACAGCACTTAACTGGTGTGCAAAAAATACAGATGAATAGTCCATGAATGAAGACTGCTATTTCGCCCATCCTTCAAGCCAACTCAAGGGTAGGAGTTAGAGAAAACGCCTTCAATATGCCAAACAAAAACAACTGGAAGACCTCACTCCATACCCTCCCTAATCCTCCCAATTTAGTTAATTTCCTTTCCATCAAGCAGCAGAAGTTTAGTGGCACATCTGCATGTTCTTCTCCAAGGGTGTCCTCTTGCCTCTGGGGGGACAGTTCTTGCACAACCAGAATATCATAACTGTTGGTTGTTTTTAAGAATCAAGCTCCAGATGAAGCATAAACAATTCTATTTCTAGAACAGAGCAAGGACATTATAAACTTTGTTGCCATGGAACCATGATAGTCCAGGGGCCAGAGCTTAGGGATGCAGTGGAGCAGAGTGGGAGTGGATGGACATGCAATGCAGGGCGATTTCCTCCCGGACAAAGGCAGAAGTGCCCCGAAGCTTGCCTTGCACCAGTGTGTCAAGAACTAGAAAATTATCCTGCACCTCTGTTGCTCCTTTTTATTGGACAGCCTTTAGTCCTGTTTGAGATTTTTGTTAAATCAGATGCACACTATTGTATTTGTAGATTTAGAAAACTAGTTGGATTAGCAAACCAGTGAAAAGATGGCATGCATATTGCGGAAGAGGGAAGTCACTGTCACCAGGAGGCTGTCTGTGTTCCCTCCTCACCTGTGGGGACGGGAGTTGGGAGGTGAAAGAGCCCAGTGTTGACAGCAGTCAGTGACCTCAGGGAGGTCTGGCCTTCCCATCAGCGCTGAGTCACTAGCTGACGTGCTCGCCTGACTGTAATGCCACCACTGTGCCCTCCCCTGGGTCTCCAGAACGGAGAATTCTCCTGGGAGTTCAGCAGAGGTGCTGGGGCGATCTGCACAACCTCCCTCCTGGAAAGCCTTCCCCTCCCCCCGTGATGGGGGAATGTGCGGCACCTTCCTCTTCCTCTTTGTCCCCTTTTCTGATGAAGTCATTTCTTGTCCATCCTGTGGAGCTGTTGCACAAAGCACAGCCTCTGCACCTTCAGGGCCAGGATGAGAGGGGGCCATCCACTGCCTTGTTGGGGAACCTTGTGTAGGGTACTCAGACTCTATGCCTCACTTGCCTCCCATCCTCCCCATCTCTCTGGATTTTTTTTTTTTAATGCAATCTTTCTTTGTTTATAATTCTGCTGCACTGGGTCTTCCTTGATGCAAGCAGGTTTTTCTCTAGTTGAGGAGAGCAGGGGCTACTCAGTTGTGGTGCGCGGGCTTCTCTTTGCGGTGGCTCTCTGGTTACAGAGTAGGGGCTCCAGGCATGTAGGCTTCAGTAGTTGCAGCATGCTGGCTCTAGAGGGCACAGGCTTCAGTAGTTGTGGCTCAGCTTCTCTGCAGCATGTGGAATCTTCCCAGACTAGGGATCCATCCCGTGTCCCCTGCATTGGCAGACGGACTCCTATCCACTGCACCAGGTAGGGGACACAAAGGCAGAGAGAGCCAGCCAGCCCACACGTGTTACCATCAAACCGTGTCCGATGAGGGAGCTTCTTAAACCATCATCCTCAGAGAAGTTTGTAGCATTGAGGTCCTTCCCTCAGGGCAGGCCGAGTGCAGCCCTCACCTTTACAGGACCCATTGGTCACGGTTGCTCACGTCTGCTCCCAGAACGCCTGTGTGTGCATGTCGTGGGTGTTTCACTGTGATGATCTCGGAGGGGTTTCAACAGAAGGCCGTTCTCTGAATTCCTTTGGCTGTGCGTTGTAAGCTGAGCCTGGGCTGGAAGAGACGTTGGGTGTTCCCCATTCCTAGATTTGGGTGGAAAGGGGAAGATCTGAGAAGCACAGAGCTGGGGGTAGACCGTACTCTCTGGCAGCTGCACAAGTGTTTGCGGATCACGTCTTCCTGACGGAGAGGCTTCTTCTGGGAAGGCCTGTGAGTCAGGACCCCCAGCGTCCTCAGCTGGGTGATTTCACATGAGTCACCACGCAGATCGATGTCTGATGAATAAGTGGTGATAGTGCATTTTGCCTTCTCTGCCCTCAGGGCGTTTGACCCTTTGGGGGGAGGGTCAGCAGTGGGGAAATGTGTCATCAATGTCTTCCCTTTGCTCACCCCTCTCTTTTCCTGCAGACCGTGTCAGACATAGCATCTTAGCAGCGTGCAGGGTCTGGTTCTTGCTCTTATCTTGTTTTTCTTTGTCCTAATTTTTTTTTTTCCTAAGTTGAATCACTCAAGTCTTTTCATGGCCTCTGAAATGAGTTGAATTTTCCTAGCCTCCCATTTGATTTCTGGCTCCTTCTCATTTTCCCATTCCGAACACCCTGTTCTCCAAACAAATTCATCAGCTAACTCTTCCCTGGATGCGACACAGACTTTTCCAAACTCGGCCCTGCTTCTCTTGTCGGGCTGTACCCACCACAATCACCTTTCAGGTTTTACTGTCTCTTCTTATGTAAATCTATAGAAACCCTGCCCAAATCTCACCTGGCCTCTCCACCCATCTCTGAGCCCCTAGCCTTAAGTGTACTTGTGACCCCCTCGGACCGGGCAGGGTTGATGGCTTCTGGCATCTTATCTTCCTGCCTCTCCTTTGTGTCGGGGACATGTCTCTCACTTTGCTATGTTTCCAGAGCATTCCCAGAGCTCAGGGCTGGCTAGAGTACATCCGTAACATTAACAGGTGCTCCTTGATGTTTGCCTGAGATAAGGATGAAACAAGCTGCCGCCCTGACCTGTGCACCCAATGTTTGTTCCCAGGGCCCTCGGGTTTAGGAGCGCCTGTGGCCACTAGAAGAAACCCAGAGCTAACTAGGCTTACATCTCTTCTGTACAGGGGTCTCAAGTCACATTAAAAAAAAAAAATGTTTTGAAAACCATTGTGATTATTTTCATGGCTCAAGTGATAAACAGTAGGAAAAACTTGTGCCCACTGTTGAAAAGGGGTGCCTGTAACACTAAGAAACCATCAGAAAAGGAAGGGTTGGGCTCGGAGTGGGCACTTTACACAGAACCCAGTAAAAAGAGCTGACCTGTAAGAAAGGGACATGTGATCTTGCCAAGACCATCTGAATGCTTAGAAGTTTGCATTTTGGGTGACCAGAAAACTCTGATGTGAATCATTCAACAGTTAGACTGCCTTTCCTTTGCATACCTTGGAGCGCACCCCCACTTCCCAGGGGTCCGTGTGAAGCCAGGGCCACTAAAGCCTTGTTTGGATGCAGGAGATAGGATGGAGTGGACCAGCTCAGTGAGAGGGGAGGGGTGGTGCAAGGCACAGGCGACGATTGCAGGGGCAGCTGCCCGCCTTAGTTGCTCACTCCAGACTTCCTCACCCCACTTCCCTCTGCTACCCTCTGCCTGTTGCCCCCCTTCCTGTGCTCAAGGTGGCCACCAGCCCAGAGTCTATGGGTCTTTCTTGCGCCAGAGCCCACAGTTGTCTGACTGGCTGCCCCTCACACTGTAAGGGGGGAGCCTGGGTCCAGCCCGTGCTGAGTGGAGAGGAGGGGACACCAGGGGGGCAGGCCGAATGTGGCAGGCAGGGTGTGGGACCCAACAGAGCAAGCCGGCTGACAGACCCTGCAGGGGTTCTGAGCCCCCAGGTCCTTTGTGTGAACAAAGGGACACTTAAGCGGGGGATTTGCATCATCAGCACCAGTCACCAACTGTGAGGCTCTTGCTTCCTCCAGAGGCTGCAGCCTTGTTTCCTCTCCCCTAGCATGGACTCTGCAGCATAAGACCAGACCTGGTTAGCGGCTTCTCAGCTCTGGTGACAGAGGAAGTCAGAACACATGAGACCTTCTCACACAGTGCAGTATCTTCCGTACAGAGCAGTGACTGAAGCCAGCATGTAAGATGAAACTGCTGTTGCGGCTGCTGCTTAGTTGCTCAGCTGTGTCTGACTCTTTGCGACCCCGTGGACTGTAGCCCACCAGGCTCCACTGTCCATGGGATTCTCCAACCAAGAACACTGGAGTGGGTTGCCATGCCCTCCTCCAGGTAATTTTCCCAGCGCAGGGATTAACCCAGGTCTCCTGCATTGCAGGCGGATTCTTTACCAACTGAGCCACCGGGGAAGCCCAAAATGAAACTACATGTAATCAAAATGTCTCTGGAAAATCCTTCAAATCACCCAGAAGGTATGGGACATATATGTTGCCCAGCAAGCCCAACACAGTCAGTTTTTCCTTTAGCACCAGAGCAGACTGTGTTTTTTGGCTGACAATCAGGCGATGTGATTATTGTGCTTTCAGGGGCCATGTGTTAGGAGAAAAGCCTTTAAATGTTAGATCCAGTCTCAGCTACAGAGCTGCATGGGGAAATGCATATTCCCTCTGAGGCATCTCCTTATAGGAGTGTGGGAGGATACCCCACAACTTAAGATCTTCTCCCTGATTTGCCCTTCTCTTCCCCTACCTCCTCTCCCTGCCCTCCCCTCTCTCCCCCTGCCTCCTCCTCCCTCCCTCCTTTCTTCTTCTCCTCCCTCCCTCATCCCTTCCCTCCTCCTTCCCTCATCCCTCCCCTACTCCCTCCCTCCTTCCTTCTTTCTTTCTATCAATCATTTCTTTCTTTCTCTCCTTTTGTCCCTCATTCCCAACCCCCTCTTTCTTCCTCTGTCCCTTTCTTTCTCTGTGTCAAGGATATGCGATGATTACATTGACTTCAGTTAGTTGTTCCTGGGATGGGATGGGATTTCGCTGGGAAAATGAAGGAGCTCTGTCTCTACCCCATTTGGTACTTAGATGTCCTCTGTCCACACGGGGATAAGGTGCTCTCTGAGGCAGGAACAGCGTCTTGTAGTTTGAAGCATCTTTTCTGTACCTTCTCCTTCTCACCACCAACCCCAGCCCTCTGCAGGTACAATGTCCTGCTTAGATGTGCTTTGGTTACCTGGTTGATTCTGCCCATCTGTGCTTGGTTCCCCTACCTGAGAAGTGAACTTTAAGGAAGAGGAAAGATGCGTTAAAACAAGACACTTACTGAATTTTGAACAATTAGCTAACAATGGACATATGATAAATTAGCTAATTTTGAACAATTAGCTAATGATGGAAGACTCATCCTTGAGGTCTTTCTCTAAAAATGAACAGATGGGCTGGATCTATGGCTTCAACTTGGCCATCCATAGGGGTCACTGGAGAGAACAGATTCTGATTCAATAGCTTGAATAAGATAGCCGCTGCTGCCGTGTCCCCAGCCCAGGGCTAATGCAGGACCACGCCATCACGGAACGAGCGGTGATGGGAGAAACAGCTCCATAGTCTCACGTATGAACTGAGGTTTATACTCCTCCCCAGCACCTGGTATGTAGATTTGTTGTGCAGACGAAATGGTTTAACGTTTGTCAAGCATTCAGAGCAGTGCCTGACACAAAGCAAGTGCCATAGAAGTGTTTTTAATTAACAATGATTCGTAAAAATCCCATGCTAGTTGTCTGACCCCTACACCTCCAAAATTAATGAAATCAACTTCTTAGATGTGGGTGAAATGTTGGATGGAGAAAGCTGGTAGACAGAAATAAGAAGTGTGAATGTCATTCATCATAATTTTACCTGCCTCAGAACAGGTAAAGATCTAACCTACATCCGCTGTCCTAGGCAGCTGAGCTGGAAGAACAGCCCCCACAGGCACATACAGGGCCTCCACAGCTGCCACCCCAACTCCCAGAGCCAGCACGGTTATTCTCCCCAGAGTTAAGCTCACTTCCTCAGACCACGTCCCTACAGAGGTCTCTGCTGGACTCTGTCACATGTCGAGCCCACCCTCGTCTCTGTCAGTCGCATTGCCCCATCTTGTTTCATCCTAATGGTCGTCTCTATTTAAAATGACCTGCTTTGTTACGGTGTGTTCCTTGCTAGAACAGAAACATGTCTGTCTCATTCTCTGCTATACTCTGTGCCTAGTGCAATCTTTGACACAGAGGAGATGCCCAATTCACATTTGTGAATGCATGTACCACAACAGTGTCAGAGAGAAGAGAACTGAAGGGGAAAATATAACAGGTTCATTCTGTTTTGCCGATTGTCCTCTTTCAAGCTCTCGTTACTGCGAGCTGGGAGCTGCTTCCCAAGGGCTACAGGGGTCTGAGGGCCAGCCAGTCTGGTGTGGAAATCACTAACCATTGGAAAAGGATCCCTCCCAACTGTCCCTGGAAGGCTGTCAGCCCTGCCCTGACTGCTGGCTGGTGGGCCATTTGTCTTCGGGTCTCAGCTAGGTACAGGGGCACCAGCTGGTGCCTTGGACAACCCTTATTGTCAGAAATATTTGCATACTTTACACAGAGACATAAAACCCAAGCCACTTGGCCTTCCCAGCCAGAGCAACTAGCATGCTTTTCAACTTCCTTCTCAAGACCATCAAGTATGAAATTTACTATTTCATATATCCAGATGGAACATGGCCCAGGCATCTGGGTAGTTCAAATCAAAGACAGAAAGTTTCTAACTGGGAGTCACAGATGAATTTATAAGTACAACCCACCCAGACTTCTATAGTGTCTCTCACAAAGACCACTATCAGCATTTGGGCAGAGGTCCTACTTTGTGGTGTGGGACTTTCTAGCACACTAGATACCTAACATCCCTCTCTTTGGGGAACTAAATGCCAGTACTTTGGATATCAACAAAATGCCACCAGGCATTTCCAAACACCCGTTGGGGGTGAGACTGACCCATTTGAGAAATGCTAGTTAGGGGGAAAGTAAATCACTTCATTTGACCATAAATGTGGTATTTTAGCATCAGCTTGTTTGGGAGGTTTTTAAAAATAATTTTTAATTATGAAAGTAATGGTCTCTTTGTATACATTTATTTTGGATAAAGCTGAAGTCTCCTTTGACACCTACTTGCAGTTTTATCACCTGTCCACTTGTCTGTGAAAATGAGGGTAATTGATATGATTTCTGTCCCTTTCTAGGTGCTTCCATACGTTTATAGAAACCTGTATACAAGTCCAGTAGAGTGTCATTGGTGTGTGTTTGTACACATGCATCTCATCTGTATTTGAGATTTTCACTTGGCCATATGTGTTGAAGATCTTTGCATGTCAAAACACATACAGCAGGATGTTCCTGATGGTCTGGTGGGTTAAGGCTCTACACTCCCAATGCAAGGGTCACAGGTTCGATCCCTGATCAGGGAACTAGATCCCGCGTGCCACAACTAAGACCCAGTGCAGTCAAATAAATAAGTAAATAAATAAAATTGTAAACAAACAAAAGACATCCTTTAAGAAGAAACAGAACTCATAGAGTTGCCTCCTCCTTTGTAGCAGCTCACAGTATTTTACTGTGATGATGGGCCTCTTAGCAGAAAGCAGCAAAGGAAACTACTGACAAGGTATCGCCTGTGGTTTGGTCACAGGACCAGATTAGACAAAAGCTGAGGTCATTTTGAATCATTGCCTCCAACCCTGCTGCCGTCCACAGAACAAAGCAGTTCCTTGACTTAAATCCAGAAGTAGTATCTCTAAGGCTGGCTACTCTGACTGGCATATGAGCCCAGCTCTCTGAGTCTCCTGCACCAAAATGGATTCCTTTCCTTCCTCAGCCTCCAGTGTGCCATGTTCCATCTATAAGTCCTGGTTCTAAGAGAGCATTTTTGATGATTGCCTTTGCCCCTGAACCAAGTAATTCATAGAGAAAGATGTTTACTTTCATGAGTCACTGTAGGTCTATGAAGTGAGTACCTAGTATCAGGCACTTTGATCCTTTATCTCTAAGCCCTGCAACATCCTTCATGATAGGTATTACCAGTTAATGTTTTTAAGTAAGGAAACTGAGACCTAGAGAGTTTGGATGATTTCACCAAGCTGTTCAGTTATTGAGCAGACAGATAGGGCACAAACCCAGGGCTTGCTTTCAAATGATAAACTGTGATACCATAGATTTATTTATTTAGTCAACAATATTTGTTGAATGTCAATAATGTGCTGGAAATGGTACCCAGTGACAGGAATATGGCACTGAATAAACAAAAAGGAGGTCTTTGCCTTCATAGAGCTTACCTTCTAGTCAGGGAAATGATTAAGAAGTTATCAGACATATACATACGGTAACTTAGGGGATGCTAAGTACCGTGAATGAATAGAAAGCAGAATAAAGGGACAGAGAAGTGCAGAAGGGGCTTCTTTATGTTTTATTTTTATTATTTTTAGAGTCTGTATTGAATTTGTTATAATATTGTTTCTGTTTTGTATTTTGGATTTTTGGCTGAGAGACATGTGGGGTCTCAGATCCCCAGCCAGGGATCAAACTCACACCCTGGAAGGTGATGTCAGCCACTGGACCACCAGGGAAGTCCCATAAAGGGCTCCTCTAAGAAGGAAGTTTGTAGGTAGGGTAGTGTAGATTCAAGGACCTCAGTTAGAAGACCCGGTAGGAATCCTGGGAAGAGAAGATAGTGGTGTGAGCCAGAGTGGTAACCTGAGTGGCTGAGAGTGGCTGGATTAGTATGTTTTGGAGGTAGAACTGATAAGACTTTTTGGTGAATTGGATAACCCTTAAGGAGGAAGACGGAGAAGGCAATGGCATCCCACTCCAGTACTCTTGCCTGGAAAATCCCATGGACGGAGGAGCCTGGTGGGCTGCAGTCCATGGGGTCACTAAGAGTCAGACACGACTGAGCGACTTCACTTTTCACTTTCATGCATTGGAGAAGGAAATGGCAACCCAGTCCAGTGTTCTTGCCTGGAGAATCCCAGTGTTCTTGCCTGGAGGTTGCACAGAGTTGGACACGACTGAAGCGACTTAGCAGGAGCAGCAGCAGCAGTAAGGAGGAAGAAGAGCAGTTAAGAATGACTCCTAGGTTTTTGCCTGAGCATCTCACTGGAAATAGCACCATTACCGAAGTGAGAAAACCTGGTATGGAGTAGGGGAGTAAATTTGGGGAGGTGAGGATAATCAAGAGTTCTGTTTCTGACACATTGCCATTGTGATGACTGTTAGACCTGCAGATGGAACTGCTGAATCAGCAAATGGATCCATCAGAACTGAATCCACACTAGAGATACATTTGGGAAACCTTGACGCATTTACAAGTGTGGCACTCAATGAGTTTACCACTGGGAATTGAGTAGAACTACTCATCTAGCTGATTACTTACTATGTGTAGCTCACAGTACATTGTACTTGGAATACAGGAGCAAGCAAGACAGACATGGTCATTACTCTGAAGTGGTTTGCTCTAAACCTGGCATGCCATGAGGAATGGTCTCAACCTCTGTTAGTATTAAATTTGTTAAATGTTAGAGTAGAAACAAACTTGAGAGATAATCAAGTTCAAGCTCCCAAACTGCTCTCCAGTTTATAGCAGAGGAAATTGAGGCCTGGAGAGATTAAGTGCTTTGTTAAAATCTGTTGTTTAGAAACCACTTATATTTTATGGGATTTCCCTGGAAGTCCAGTGGCTAAGATTCCATGTTTCCACTGCACAGGGCAGGAGTTCAACCTCTTGTCAGAGAACTAAGATCTCATTAGTCATGTGGCATGGCCAAACACACACACACACACACATTTTTGATTTCTTCAAAAATGCATATGTCTGGTACACGTTACTCATATTGTTTATTTTTATTTGTATTTTCTTATACTCTAAGAAATAAATTTGAAGTTTAGTGGAAGGTAAAGACTTTGCCTTTGACCTAAGAAGAATTAATTGAATTCAATAAGGACCTCTTGAATACCTACTGTGCTAGATAGAGACTATGGGTTTAAGGATGATTAAGAAGAATCCAAAGACAGGAGAAAATATAATATTTGCAAATTGTATTTCTTTTTTAAGATTTTTTTTTGATGTGGGTCATTTTTTAAAAGTCTTTATGGAATTTGTTACAACATGGCTTCTGTTTTATGTTTTGGTTTTTTGGCCAAGAGGCATCTGGGATCTTAACTCTCCGACCAGGGACTGAACCCTCATCCCCTCCACTGGAAGGCAAAGTCTTAACCACTGTACAGCCAGGGAAGTCCTGTAAATTGTATTTCTGATGAGGGACTTATATCTAGAAAGTGTAATAACTTTTACAACTCAATAATGAGAAGATGCCCAATTAAAAAACTAGCAAAGGGAAAATTTGGCCAATTCATAGCATCCAAGACCCCAGTAGTGGGGGCCAGACTCCAGTGAAAACTTGGGACCTTCCTCAGGATTCCAGGAGGTTCCATTTGAGGAGCAGGACAGCAACATCACTGGGGAGCTCTGGTGTTAAGTCATAAGGTCAGTGTGGCTGGAGAATCTGGGAGCAGACATGCAGCCCTTGGAGATAGATGATGGCATGAGGCCAAAATATGAGCCCTCCAGACTGCAGGCTGGACAGCTCCCAGGAGTGGAGGAGGGAAGATGGCGGTAGAAAGGAACTCTGAGCAAAGGGGGCTGAGCAGGTGGGTTGCCCCGCCCTTGGTGGCCACAGATGCTGGAAGATGGTGCCTAAGACCAGAGCATGCTTAGACTTCCTGTCCACACATGGTCTTCTGGTCCATAGAGCAAAGGGTGGTATCCTTGGCTCCCTGTTGGTTGAAGATTTCAAGGCAGAGCAAGTGAAAAATTCTGGAGCCACTGAAGAGAAAGAACTGGACTGACAATATGAGTGGCCACAGCAAAGCCAGGATCAAGTGTATACCAAAGTATGATCCTCCTTCTGGGTAAAGAATATCCATAAAAGCTCTGCCTCAAACATGGTGTATCCTTGAGAAGTTTACATGGCTCACATTCATGTCAGTTTTCTCCCTTGTCTGCATGCTGCAGTGATATGCTCCACTATGTGAATTATGAATGAGGCCAATGGATTCTCTTGTTGGTGGTTCTCAAACTTTTCCATCCAAGAATCTCTAGCAGTAGAGGAGAGAAAACTTGGATCCTGGGAACTCTGGGGGTTGTGGCTCTAGTAGTAAGTCCAAAGCACAACATTTACTTCACATGTCCCATTTGCCCTGAGAACCTAGGTGTACTTTGTATTCTAGTAATAGCAGGACAAGAGACCTTAAACTCTGGTCGACTTTTGTTACCTCTTAGTCAGCTCTGTAACAGTTTTCCACTTTTGCTGTAAAAATCACCATATATTGGGTTAGCAATAAAGGTCATTTGGTGTTTTCTGTAAGATGGCTCTAGTAGAATTTTTCACTTGCTCTGCCTTGAAATCTTCAACCAACAGGGAGCCAAGGATACCACCCTTTGCTCTATGGACCAAAAGACCACGTGTGGACAGGAAGTCTAAGCATGCTCTGGTCTTAGGCACCATCTTCCAGCATCTGTGGCCACCAAGGGCAGGGCAACACACCTGCTCAGCTTCCTTTGCTCAGAGCTCCTCTGCCATCTTCCCTCCTCCACTTCTGGGAGCTGTCCAGCCTGCAGCTTGGAAGACTCATATTTTATAGATTGTATTGTGACAGCTGTCATATCAATGTGCATTTTTTAAAAACTTATGAAAATTGGTCAATTTTGTGTAGTCATTTTAATATTGAAGTTGGAAGAAAAAAAGCAACATTTCTGGCATATTATGCTTTATTATTTCAAGAAAGCTAAAAGCATAGCTGAAATGCAAAAAAGATCTGCACAATGTATGGAGAAGTTGCTCTGATTGATCAAACATGTCAAAAGTGGGTTATGAAGTTTTGTGCTTCACAAAACTTCTTCACTTCTCAAAAAAATCTTCACTTCGAGATTTCTTGCTGGATGATGCTCATGGTTTGGTAGACCAGTTGAAACTGATAATGATCAAATTGAGACACTAATTAAAAACAACCATCATTATGCCTTGAAGGAGATAGCTGACATACTCAAAATATCCAAATCAAGCCTTGAAAATAATTTGCACCAGCTTGGTTTCATCAATCACTTTGATGTTTGGGTTCCATATACGTTAAGGGGGAAAAAAATCCTTCTTGATCATACTTCCACTTGTGATTCTCTACTTAAATGTAATGAAAATGTTCCTTTTTAAAAACAAGTGGTGACGGGTGATGAAAAGTGGATAGTGTACAGTAATGTGGGACAGAAGAGATCATAAGGCAAGTGAAATGAACCACCACCAACCACACCAAAGGCTGGGTGTCATCCAAAGAAGGTGATGTTGTATATACGGTGGGATTGGAAGATTATGAACTCCTTCTCAGAAAACCAAACAATTACTTCCAGCAGGTACTCTTCCCACTTAAACCAACTAAAAGCAGCACTGGAGGAAAAGTGTCTGGAATTAGTCAGCAGAAAATGCAAAATCTTCCACCAGGATAACGCAAGACCACATGCTTCTCTGATGACCAAACAAGAACTGTTACAGCCTGGCTGGGAAACTCTGATTCATCCGCCATAATCGCCAGACATTGTACCTCCAGACTGCCATTTATTTCATTCAGTCTTTACAAAATTCTCTTAATGGAAAACTATAAAAGGCACCTGGAACTATTCCTTGCTCAAAAAGTTTTGGGAAGATGGAATTATGAAATTGTCTGAAAAATGGCAGAAGACAGTGGAACAAAACAGTGAATACATTGTTCCATAGAGTTGTCGGTGAAAACCAAAAATGTGTCTTATTTTTATTTAAAAACCGAAGGAACTTTTTGGCCAACCCAACCACTACTTGGTGGCTTAAAATACATACTTATTATCCGACAGTTCTCTGGGTGAAAGGTTTGACGTGGGTCCCACAGGACTAGAATCAAGGTGTCAGCAGGCCTGTGTTTCCTTCTGGGGGCTCTTGGGGAGAACCACTGTCCCCATCCTCCCCAACTCTGGAAGCTGGCCACCTTCCTCGGCTTGTGGCTCTCGTCTTCCATCTTCAAAGTCAGTGACGTTGTGTCCCTGCAGCCCTTCTTCCATAGTCATGCCTCCCTTACTGACGTCAGCTGGGAAGGTTAAGGACCCCTGTGAAATCCTTATAAATGTGCTCACCCAGATAATCCGGCACAATCTTCCTGCCTCAAGGTTCATGACCTTAATCACTTCTGCAAAGCCCCCTTTGCCATGTGAAGTAACATGTCCCTAGGTTCTAGGGAGTAGGATGTGGACATCTTTTGGGGGTCATCATTCTGCCCACTACAGTTGGTATGACAAGAAGCCCTTCTGTTCATCCTGTGCCAAGTTGCTTCAGTTCAGTTCAGTTCAGTCGCTCAGTTGTGTCTGACTCTTTGCAACCCCATGAACCACAGCACTCCAGGCCTCCCTGTCCATCACCAGCTCCCGGAGTCCACCCAAACCCATGTCCATTGAGTCAGTGATGCCATCCAGCCATCTCATCCTCTGTTGTCCCCTTCTCCTCCTGCCCCCAATTCTTCCCAGCATCAGGGTCTTTTCCAATGAGTCAACTCTCTGCATGAGGTGGCCAAAGTATTGGAGTTTCAGCTTCAATATCAGTCCTTCCAATGAACACCCAACACCGATCTCCTTTAGGATGGACTTGTTGGATCTCCTTGCAGTCCAAGGGACTCTCAAGAGTCTTCTCCAACACCACAGTTCAAAAGCATCAGTTCTTTGGCACTCAGCCTTTTTCACTGTCCAACTCTCACATCCATACATGACTACTGGAAAAACCATAGCCTTGACTAGACGGACCTTTGTTGGCAAAGTAATGTCTCTGCTTTTAAATATGCTATCTAGGTTGGCCATAACTTTCCTTCCAAGGAGTAGGCGTCTTTTGATTTCATGGCTGCAATCACCATCTGCAGTGATTTTGGAGCACCGCCCCCCACCCCCCAAAAAAGTTGCTTCAGTCATTTCCAACTCTTTGCAATGCAATGGGCTGTAGCCTGCCAGGCTCCTCTGTCCATGGGATTCCCCAGGCAATAATACTGGTGTGGGTTGCCATGCCCTCCTCCAAGGGATCTTCCCTACCCAGGGATTGAACCCGAGTCTCTTATGTCTCCTGCATTAGCAGGTGGGTTCTTTATCACTAGCACCACCTGGGAAGCCCCAATCCTAGGGAAGAAATAAAAGTAACTTCCATCTTCATGAAAAGGTAGCCAGGCCTGATATATATCTGGACACTGCTTATCATCAAGGATATAGACTTTAATGTATATCTGCAATCCCTCCCTGGACATGTTCTGAGAACTTTTGCAAAAGAAAGAAGCTGAATAAGGAAGCTATCAGAAGTTGACAATGACAATTGAGAGCCATCATCAAAGCTAATCTTAGAACTACATGAGAAGTTGCTCAAGAACTCAGTGTCAACCATTCTACGGTCATTTGGCATTTGAAGCAAAATGGAAAGGTGAAAAAGTGGGTGCCTCATGAACTGACCACAAATCAAAAAAACTGCATTTTTGAAGTATCGTCTTCTCTTATTCTCAACAACAAACCATTTCTAGATCAGATTGTGACATGCAATGAAACGTGGATTTTATACGACAACTGGCCATGACCAGTTCAGTGGTTGGACTGAGAAGAAGCTCCAAAGTACTTCCCAAAGCCAGTAAGTGAGTGAGTGAAGTTGCTCAGTCGTGTCTGATTCTTTGCAACCCCATGAACTGTAGGAGCCTACCATGCTCCTCTGTCCGTGAGATTTCCAGGCAAGAGTATTGGAGTGGGTTGCCATTTCCTTCTCCAGAGGATCTTCCTGAGCCAGGGATCGAACCCAGGTCTCCTGCATTGTAGGCAGATGCTTTACCATCTGAGCCACCAAAGAAGTCCCAAACTTGCACCAAAACAAAAAAGATCATGGTCACTGTTTGGTGGTCTGCTGCCGGTATGATCTACTACAGTTTTCTGAATCCTAGCAAAGTCATTACATCTGAGAAGTATGATCAGCAAATAAATGAGATGCACCAAAAACTGCAACATCTGCAGCCGGCATTGGCCAACAGAAAGGACCACAACAATGCCTGACCAAATACTGCACAACCAACACTTCAAAAATTGAACAAACTGGGCTACAAAGTTTTGCTTCATCCGCCATATTCACCTGATCTCTCACCAACTGATTACTACCTCTTCAAGCATCTTGACAACTTTTTCCAGAGAAAATGCTTCCACAACGAGCAGGAGGCAGGAAATATTTTCCAAGAGTTCATCGAATCCCAAAGCACAGATTTTTATGCTACAGGAATAATCAAACTTATTTTTCATTGGTAAAAATGTGTTGGTTGTAATGGTTCCTATTTTCATTAATAAAGATGTGTTTGAGCTTAGCTGTAATGATTTAAAATTCACGGTCCGAAACCACAATTACTTTTTCACCAGTCTAATAGTTTCCCTCCCCATCCCTCCTTTACCCATTCCAACAGTTTAGCTTCCTCTCAAAGCTCCCATCTTGGTGGCAACTGAAAACACCCCTGTGGAGTTCCCAAAGGCCTCTCAGAAGACAAGCTCACCCTCCCTGCCTCCAAGAACTTGTGCTCAGAGCCTGCAGTGCCTCGCCTCAGCAGGGGCTAGGATAGTAGTTTCTGGCTTCCTGAGGCTACTCTCTGGGAAGAAATTTCCTGGAACAACCCCCAACTGGCAGCCAGTTCCCTAAATAGTGACTATGATTTCTTACCAGTTAAAGCAATCACCTTCCAAACCCCAGTGTTCACCCTTTGACCATGTTCAGCCCAAGGCAGGAGCTCACATCCAAGTTTTCAATCCTGTCTGGATGACTCAGCACTTCCACTGCAAGGAAAGAGGGTTTGATCCCTGGCTGGAGGAGTTCTGCCTGCCTCCTCCCTGCTGCCCACCACCCACCACTCCCCTCACCCCCGCAACCGCAGCCGAAAAAGAAGAATCACAGGGATGTTTAAAAAAAAATACTGGCACCTGGTTTTTCATCCCAGAGAATCTGACTTAGCGAGCTTGGGAGTCCAGCTAGTCAAATGCTCTGGGATCAGCCCACAGGGCTAACCAATTACCAGGAGTCTTTGTGAATAACTGTGAGGCTGGGGTGGGGGTGAGGGTAGCAACCTTGAAACAAATACTTCTCATTAGCTGGGGAGTTTCCTTGTTGGCTCCTCCCCCCTTTCATTTATGCTACTCTTTCTCCTTTTCTCCCTTCTACCCCTTTTTATTATAATCACTTAGAATTAATTGTACAGTTTCCTTTTGTTCATCCAAGCTATTGCTCCATTGCAACAAAGGGTGAGCGTGAACAAGGCAGCGCAGTCTACAGTCTCTTAATGTTTTTATTCCCCCTTGGCTTGAAAGTCTTGTTAAGGGAGTTGGGGTGAGACATTCAGACTCAGGGTAAATAGGAAATGAGTCAATGTACAGTTTGCTCCAGCCTGGCCCTCTCTGTGTAGCATCAGACTTTCTAGAAAGCTCAGGCTGAAGGCGTGTCTCAGACTCTCCCGTTTCCTTTATGACTTAGTGCTCACGTCTGAAGGAGACTAAGGCGCACAAACCCAGCAGATTTCAGAATCCCTGAAAGAAGGCACTGTCTACCATGAATGTTTTATTCTGCTGTCTGCCAGGAGGAAATTAGTGTGAGAGAACAGCTGCCCAGCACTTCCACTACTAGCTTTTATAAAGGAAGAATCAAAGAACTATTCTTCATTTTTTAAGCAAAGCTGGGATTTCATAATACTCTTCTTTTATACTCATGACATTTACTGAAGAATCTTAAACTTAGGTGGTGTTGGTTCAAAAGCCATACGGTGTTGTGTGTTCCGTGTGTGTGAGCACTTTTGTCATCATGGAAACTGTAGTTGTGTATCTTAGATGTTAGGCTTCTAGTGTTAGAATTAGAGATAAAATGAGAGGAAGGAAATGGTTTCCACATCCAAAGGCTGGTTGATGTGTTTCCTGATTTAAAAAATGAAAGTGTCATTTAATTGGCAGCTATATTAGCAACAATTTATGGCTCATTTGAACCTAATGTTTTTGGGAGGGAAGGGGGCTGTGCCCAGTCTTAGTTGTGGCATGTGGGATCTAGCACCCTGACCAAGGATCAAACCTGGGCCTCCTGCATTGGGAGCAGGGAGTCTTAGCCACTGGACCACCAGGGAAATCTCTTGAATCTGATCTTAACCCATTGATAGTCCTGGCTCAACTGGCCAAGACAATGGCTTCAGTTTCATCTGAATGCAAACAGAGCTACAGAGGTTTTGATATACCTACATATATTTATATTATACATAGGCAATTATATATGTAATATATATTGTATATTTAACCTAACACATATCGATACTGTAATATTATGTTCATGTTGCTCAGATCATGGGCCTATTGGTTTCAGATTCATTCCTCACCTTCCCTGCTTTGCTGAGTCTCAGGAGAACTAGCCACTGCAGTTTTACCAGGTTTTCAGGCCACCTGACTCAGTCTCTGTGGGGTCTCTGGGTCCTGGTGTACACAAGGTTTTGTTTGAGCCCTCGGAGCATCTCTGGTGGGGATGGGGTTTGATTCTAAATGCAATTTTGCCTCTTTTACCATCTTTCTGGGGCTTCTCCTTTGCTCTTGTATGTGGCATATCTTTTTTTCGTGGAATCCAACATTCTCCTGTTGATGGTTGTTCAGCAGTGAGCTACAATTTTGGAGTTCTCGTAGGAGAAGGTGAGCACACGTCCTTCTACTCTGCCATCTTGTGTCTGTGCCAGACCTGTGTTTGAGTCTCCCAAAGAGGTATGGGTCAGCAGTAGCCTGCCACAGGGGCAAGGACTCTGGGTGCAGCAGACCCATGGCATAAGCCCTCCTGGAAGGTGGCCATTAACCCCCCCATACAGTCTCTGAACAAACAACCCACAAACTGCAGAACAATTACACCAAATAAATGCTCACACTCTTAAGAAATCTGTGGGACCCACAACAGATTTCCCAAACTGGGGATCTGGCAAAGGGACTGAGAATCCCCGAATTTGACTTTGGAGGCCAGTGGCATTTGATTACAGAATTTGCACAAGACTAGGGAAACAGACTCTTGGAGGGCACAAACAAAACCTTGTGTGCGCCAGAACCAAGGAGAAAGGAGCAGTGACCCCACAAGAGACTGACCTAGACTTACCTGTGAGTGTCCAACAGTCTCCAGTAGAGGCATAGGTCAGTGGTGGCCTGCTGCAGGGTCAGGGGCACTGAGTGCAGCAGTGCATGCATGGGAACTTTTGCAGGAGATCACCATTGTCTTCATTACCTCCACCATAGTTTGGTCTTGGGTCAAACAATTGAGGGGACACAGCCCTGCC
Source organism: Antilocapra americana (assembly GCA_007570785.1). NCBI lineage: Eukaryota > Metazoa > Chordata > Mammalia > Artiodactyla > Antilocapridae > Antilocapra > Antilocapra americana. The sequence continues at coordinate 8,788,865 of ML664154.1, forward strand.
CATCAACAGAAAATTGGATTAAAGATTTACTGGCCCCGCCCATCAGAACTAGACCCAGTTTCCCCTGTAGTCAGTCTCTCCCATCAGGAAGCTTTCATAAGCCTCTTATCCTTATCTATCAGAGGGCAGATAGAATGAAAAACCACAATCACAGAAAAATAACCAACTAATCAGTTGATTACATGGATCACAGCCTTGTCTAACTCAATGAAACAATGAGTCGTGCTGTGTAGGGCCACCCAATGAGTTCTGACAAAAAGTGGTCCACTGGAAAAGGGAATGGCAAACCACTTACTTCAATATTGTTGCCTTGAGAACCCCATGAACAGTATGAAAAGGAAAAAAACATAACAATGAAAAATGAACTCTCCATGTTGGTAGGTGCCCAATATGCTACTGGAGAAGAGTGAAGAAATATCTCGAGAAAGAATGAAGAGAAGGAGCCAAAGTGAAAGCAGTGCCCAGCTGTAGATGTGACTGGTGATGGAGGTAAAGTCTGATGCTGTAAAGAGCAATATTGCATAGGAACCTGGAATGTTAGGTTCATGAAACAAGGTAAATTGGAAGTGGTCAAACAGGAGATAGCAAGAGTGACCATCAACATTTTAGGAATGGGCCAATTTAATTCACATGACCATTATATCTACTACTGTGGGCAAGAATCCCATGGAAGAAATGGAGTAGCCCTCGTGGTCAACAAAAGAGTCCAAAATGCAGTACTTGGGTGCAATCTCAAAAATGACAGAATGATCTCTGTTCCTTTCCAAGTCAAACCATTCAATATCACAGTAATCCAAGTTTATGCCCCAACCAGGAATGCTGAAGCAGCTAAAATTGAATGGTTCTATGAAGCCCTACAAGACCTTCTAGAACTAACACCAAAAAAAGATGCCCTTTTCATCATAGGGGACTGGAATGCAAAAGTAGAAAGTCAAGAGATACCTGGAGTAATAGGCAAGTTTGGCCTTGGAGAACAAAATGAAGCAGGGCAAAGGCTAATAGAGTTTTGCCAAGAGAATGCACAGGTCATAGCAAACACCCTCTTCCAACAACACAGGAGAAGACTCTACACATGGACATCACCAGGTGGTCAACACTGAAATCAGACTGATTATATTCTTTGCAGCCAAAGATGGAGAAGCTCTATACAGTCAGAAAAACAAGACTGGAAGCAGACTGTGGCTCAGATCATGAATTCCTTATTGCAAAATTCAGACTTAAATTGAAGAAAGTAGGGAAAACCACTAGACCATTCAGGCTATGATCTAAATCAAATTCCTTATGATTATACAGTGGAAGTGACAAATAGATTCAAGGGATTAGATCTGATAGAGTGCCTGAAGAACTATGGACGGAGGTTCATGACATTGTATAGGAGGCAGTGACCAAGACCATCCCCAAGAAAAAGAAATGCAAAAAGGCAAAATGGCTGTTTTAGGAGGCCTTACAAATAGCTAAGAAAGGAAGAGAAGCTAAAGGCAAAGGAGAAAAGGAAAAATATACTCATTTGAAGGCAGAGTTCCAAAGAATAGCAAGGAGAGATAAGTAAAGACTTCCTCAGTGATCAATGCAAAGAAATAGAGGAAAACAATAGAATGGGAAAGACTAGAGATCTCTTCAAGAAAATTAGAGATGCCAAGGGAACATTTCATGCAAAGATGGGCACAGTAAAGGAAAGAAATGGTATGGATCTAACAGAAGCAGAAGATATTAAGAAGAGGTGGCAAGAATACACAGAATTATACAAAAAAAGATCTTCATGACCCAGATAACCGTGATGGTGTGATCACTCACCTAGAGCCAGACATCCTGGACTGCGAGGTCAAGTGGGCCTTAGGAAGCATCACTATGAACAAAGCTAGTGGAGGTGATGGAATTCTAGTTGAGCTATTTCAAATCCTAAAAGATGATGCTGTGAAAGTGCTGCACTCAATGTGTCAGCAAATTTGGAAAAATCAGCAGTGGCCACAGGACTGCAGAAGGTCAGTTTTCATTCCAATCCCAAAGAAAAGCAAAGCCAAAGTATATTCAAATTACTGCACAATTGCACTCATTTCACACGATAGCAAATAATGCTCAAAATTCCATGCCAGTCTTCAACAGTACATAAACTGTGAACTTCCAGATGTTCAAGTTGAATTTAGAAAAGGTAGAGGAACCAGAGATCAAATTGCCAGCATAGACTGGATCATCAAAAAAGCAAGAGAGTTCCAGAAAAACATCTACTTCTGCTTTATTGACTATTCCAAAGCCTTTGACTGTGTGGATCACAACAAACTGTGGAAAATTCTTAAAGAGATAAGAATACCAGACTGCCTTAACTGCCTCCTGAGAAATCTGTATACAGGTCAAGAAGCAATAGTTAGAACCAGACATGGAACAGACTGGTTCCAAAATGGAAAATTACATCAAGGCTGTATACTGTCACCCTGCTTATTTAACTTTTATGCAGAGTACATCATGCAAAATGCCGGGCTGGATGAAGCACAAACTGGATTCGAGATTGATGGGAGAAATATCAATAACCTCATATACACAGATGACACCACTATTATGGCAGAAAGTGAAGAGGAACTAAAGGGCCTCTTGATGAAATTTAGGTAGGAGAGTGAAAAAGCTGGCTTAAAACTCAACATTCAGAAAATGAAGATCATGGCATCTGGTCCCACCACTTCATGGCAAATAGGTGGGGAAACAGTGGAAACAGTGACAGACTTTATTTTTTTGGGCTCCAAAATCACTGCAGATGGTGACTGCAACCATGAAATTAATAGATGCTTGCTCCTTGGAAGAAAAGCTATGACCAACCTAGACAGCATATTAAAAAGCAGAGACATTCCTTTGCGGACAATGGTCTGTCTAGTCAAAGCTATAGTTTTTCCAGTGGACATATATGGATGTGAGAGTTAGACTATAAAGAAAGCTGAGCACTGAAGAATTGATGCTTTTGAACTGTGGTGTTGAAGAAGACTCTTGAGAGTCCCTTGGACAGTGAGGAGGTCCAACCAGTCCATCCTAAAGGAAATCAGTCCTGATTATTCATTGAAAGGACTGATGCTGAAGCTGAAACTCCAATACTTTGGCCACCTGATGCGAAGAACTGACTCATTTGAAAAGACCCTGATGCTGGGAAAGATTGAAGGCAGGAGGAGAAGGGGATGACAGAGGATAAGATGATTGGATGGCATCATCAACTAGATGGACATGAGTTTGAGCAAGCTCCGGGATTTGGTGATGGACAGGGAAGCCTTATGTGCTGTAGTCCATGAGGTCGCAAAGAGTCGGATACAACTGAGCGACTGAACTGAAATGAACTGAGGTTACATGTGTTGCAGCTTGGTCCAAGCAATGAGAAGCACTGGATTGGTGTAAGGGAAAAGCCAGGGGGTATCTCTCCCAGGAAGCCTCTGGCCCTTTTGTGACATTTCTGATAGTAGTTTAGCAAGGTTCCAGCCCCTGTGATAAGACCAGCTGTGCTTCCAGGCACCATCAGTGACCCCAGTCTCTGGGCTGTGGTAACACCATCTCCTATGACTCTCCCTCTGGCACAGGCTCGGCAGTGACTTGCACTATCACTAATCTAAGCTTCTCAGATCATCCATCAACTGTGTAACCAGTTCCCTGCATTAAATTGCCTCTGTTGTAAACAGGTGGTAATTTCTATTGTTCTGTGCAGAGCATAACATATATCATGGTAAAAACGTGTTTTTAACACAATACTGGAAATCAGCCATACTTCAATTAAAAAGAAATTTTTCTTTAACAAAGTTTTTGTAGTTTAATCACTAAGTTGTATCCAACCCTGCCACCCATGGAATATAGCCCACCAGGCTCCCCTGTACCTGATTTCCCAGGCAAGTATACTGGAGTAGGTTGCCATTTCCTTCTCCAGGGCATTGGCAGGCAGATTGTTTATCACTGAGCCACAGGGAAGCCCTCAACAAAAGCTAGCCATTAGCAAATTCTTTAATTAAGGTTGTGGTTACTAATATATTATATTCTATAATTATTTCTTTTAAGGGCATCTCAGAAGCTATGGAAATTATTGTTACTTACCAGTAAAATGTTAAAATACTTAAATTTCATAAATGGTTGTGAATTCTGCTATCTTGGACTTCAAAGCAGTGGCCTAGTTTTACTCAATGCATTTATAGGATAAATGGAATGGAAATAGTGCATCATGAGCCCATGAATGATTGTCATTCGTAATAGAACTGCCACTCCTTTGTATTTTGCAGAAGTAGCTCACATTCATTCTTGAGCTGTTGTACTCACTGACTTCCAGCAATAACATCACAGAGGAATTATCTGGTAGTAGTTACTGTAAATGAAATACTCACAATCATTGCATCGAAACTGGGAAGTAATTTATACCTCCCTCTTTAAGTGATTTATGTTGATCATTACTTGTAATATCTTTCCTGAACCTTTGCCTAAAACCCTTTCTTCTGCTGACTGCAAATTCAGATTGACTGTATCACTCCAGGAGGGAAATGCATTAGTACACTGTCCTCTAACAGCCCTCAACTGTAGCAAATCACTTTGGCTGCCACGTCCTTTCTTCCTTCCCTGCCACATCTTGCCCAAACTTAAAGTACCCTACAGGTGAAAGAAAAGCATGTGAATGATCCAGGATTTCAAATGTAGAAACTGGTGCTGTATCTATCATGAGAGAATATGGATGCCTGTTTAAGATGGCAGATGTTGTGTTGTTTCTGCTATATGATGAAGTATATCAGCTATATGTAGACATATATCCCCTGCCTCTTGAACGTCTCTCCCGCCCCCATGTCATCCCACCCTTGCAGGCCATCACAGAGCACTGAACTGAGCTTCCTGTGCTTTATAGCAGGTTCCCACTTGCTGTCTGTTTTACACACTGTAGTGTATATAGGTCAATCTTTATCTCCCAATTCATCCCACCCTCCCTTTCCCCCTCTGTGTCCACATGTTCCTTAAGCAATTATACTCAAATAAAAAATAATAGTAAATTGAATCCAGTAATTTTAAAATGTCTAATGCATAAAGACCAAGTAGGACTTATTCCTGGAATGTAAGCTTGGTTGTACATGTAAACATCAATCAATGTAATGTATTAATATAAATGAGAAAAATCATTAAAAAGATGGGAGATGAAGCATGCTTGGTTTTATCCTTGCCAAAACCCCACTAAAATGATAATAATGACTTTGGAAAAGTGATAAACACCAGTAAGGGCAGAGGGACTCTCAGCAGATAATAGATTTAAAGAATTTCTGGAGGGTAGACAGTGGATAGAGGGGTAATGGCAGAGTGAAGAGAATAGAGGAAGCTTAGTTTGTTACATGAGTGGGAATTTGGAGGAGGATAGAATAGAGAAGGAAACCTTTTGCGAGGCAGAACTTGGGACACTAGACAATTCATAAACAGCAGCTGAGTGAATGATGGGGCTGATAAAATGGCACAAAGGAGCAGTTGGCCTCTCACCCCATTTGGCAGCCAGATAGGGTTTCTCTTCTGCATCTCTCCTCTCAGTCAATATTAACAACCTTGTTCTCCTTTCTACAATATGTGATGGCCCCATAGCTAAGACTCTGAAAGTCTGGCGTTTAGGAATTCTGTACCTGGATCTCTGCAAAGTAATCCTAGCAAAAGTAATAGAAGCAGCAAATAGTTATATAGCACTGTAATGAATATATTATATATATTAATTAATTTAATGTTCACAACTCTAGGAGAACCTGAAGAACAGAGTGGTTAATTAGCTTGTCTAAGATCACACAGCAAGTAACAGGCAGAGCTAGGTCACCAGCAACATAAAGGTGCAACCAATAGGCCCATTGTGCAAAAAAAAAAAAAAGATTTTTAGTATTTCATTGCCTCCTTCTGAAGTAAAGACAACTGAGGATGTTGTGAAGAATGGTCACAACATAAAGATAGGTGGACCCGAACACAGGATGACCCAGAGGAAAAAGTAAAGACATGAAACAGAAAGAAAGCTCCTGCTACTGTCCTCAGAGAAATTTGAAAAGATATTTCATTTTAAAAGAACAGAATACAATGAAAAAGAAATCATCATAGAAGTATAAATAGCCCCTGTAGGTTAAAAAACACATTTATATGGAAATTTTAACAGAAGCATTAGAATATAGATTCAAAGAAGTCTCCCAGAAAAAGAAAAAGAGATGGAAATTGTAAGAGAAAAAAGTCTTAGAGGTTAATCTAGGATGTCCTACACCTGACCAACAGAAGTTACAGAAAGAAAAATTAGATAATGTAAAATATAGATTGTTTCCCAGAGGTGAAAGCCATGAGTCTCCTAGACTTATAAATTTACACATCAAGGATGTTAAAGAGGTCCTCTGTGATGTTTATAATCTGTTCTGAGATCCAAACTGAGTTTTTTGTGTTCTCTCAATAGTCTAGGGAGAAGGCGATGGCACCCCCCTCCAGTACTCTTGCCTGGAAAATCCCATGGACAGAGGAGCCTGGCAGGCTGGAGTCCATGGGGTCGCGAAGAGTCGGACACGACTAAGCGGCTTCACTTTCACTTTTCACTTTGTTTCATTGGAGAAGGAAATGGCACCCCACTCCAGTGTTCCTGCCTGGAGAATCCTAGGGACGTGGAAGCCTGGTGGGCTGCCGTCTGTGGGGTCGCACAGAGTCGGACACGACTGAAGCGACTTAGCAGCAGCAGCAGTAGTCTAGGCATTGAAAATGATTAACAGCGTCTACATTACTGTGCCTGAAAATACTGTGTGCTGTTGGGCTAGTAATCACCCTGGTTACATGGCCTTTCCTGGACAGCTTTTTGGCTCTTTACTCCTGGAGTTTGTATTTGCCTTTGTGGGAATTTTTGCCATTATTTTATTCTCAAGTCTTACCTCATCTCCTTATCCTATCAAGCAGTCTCTCAAATCTCCTTCATCGTCCCTGTGCATGCTAGGTTGCTTCAGTCGTGTCCTATTCTTTTCGACCCCATGGACTGTAACCCATCTGGCTCCTCTGTCCATGGGATTCTCCAGGCAAGACTACTGAGTGGGTTGCCATGCCCTCCTCCAGAGGCTCTTCCTGACCCAGGGATCGAACCTGCATCTCTTATGTCTCCTGCATTGGCAGGCAGGTTCTTTACCACTAGCACCACCTGGGAAGCCCTCTTTGCCTCTGAGACACTCCAATTTGGACAGTCTGCTCTCCAGGCTCCTGCAGCAGAATCACTCAGCCTCTTCCCTGTATTTGATTATTTCCCAAATCCCACATCTTGTTCTTTTTGGTCTTACTCCCTTGGTTTACTGAAGCCAGATCCTTAAGTAACTTCTTTAGGAAGCATGTGTAAGCAATCAATTTTTCTCCACCTTGTATTCAATTTCACATTTAATTGATACCTTGGCTAGGAGGAAGAGATTTTTACATTGAAATCATTTTTTTTGGAATGTTGAAAAATTGCTCCAATGCCTTTTAGCATACAGTATTGTTAATGACATGTCAGATATCATTCAAATTTTTGTTCTGTTAGTAAGCTCACTTCTCTCCTCTACCCCCCCTACCCTGACCCTCTTAAAAAGGATATGCAATATCAACATAAGCATATTATTAAAAGGCACATTTAGAGGAATCTGGGCTTTCCAGGTGGTGCCAGTGGTAAAGAACCTGCCTCCCAGTGCAGGAGACATGAGACAGGGATTCAATCCCTAGGTTGGGAAGATCCCCTGGAGGAGGGCATGGCAACCCACTCCAGTATCCTTGCCTAGAGAATCCCATGGACAGAGGAGCCTGGCGAGCTACAGTCCATAGAGTCGCAAAGAGTTGGACACAACTGAAGCGACACATGCATGGACGTGGAGGTACCTGCCAGAAGAAATGCCTTGGAAGGTCAGAAGTGGTTACCTCTGCAGAGTGGGACTGCGGAAGTAAGAAAACCACTGCTTTTATCTTCACAATGTGCATGATTATTCTGGCAAAGCTTTAAACATCATAAAACATGGGTTGCAAAACTCCAAAGAAGAGCTAGTGAAAGATGATCACACAAGTCAGGATTGTGCCACCTCTGAGTCAGGGAGACAACTGTGCTTAGGACCCAAGGATGGGGTGCTGGGAGCTCCTGAGAGCTCACCTCACTGCTAGTAATATTTGGCTTGGGAACAATTGACCAGCTGCTTGGCTCATACTTATCCTTTACAAGTATGAAGTCTTGGCTTTATATGTATACTTACATGTTTCATAAATTCTTTTTTTAATTAATTACTTTTTTATTTTTGGTGGTGTTGCATCTTTGTTGCTACTTGTGGGCTTTCTCTAGTTGCAGTGAGCCGAGGCTCCTCTTTCTCATGAAGTGCAGGGTTCTCATGGCTGTGGCTTCAGTTGTTGCAGTACATGGGTTTAGTTGCTCCAGGGCATGTATAGTCTTCCCTGACCAAGGATATTGAACCCGTGTCCCCTGCATTGGCAGGCGGATTCTTATCCACTGTACCACGAGGGAAGTCACGTGTTTCATGAATTCTGATAACTGATACACATTTCTTTTTAAAAGACAGATGACAAACTTTCATTCCCAAGGCCAATTCAAATTCATAGTCCAAGCCCAATATATAAATCAGAATTGTCTTACAAAGAAAAATTATAAATATCTATCTTTCCTTTTTGCTTCTTTCAGATTCAATATTATAAACTGAAAATATTAAGTGCAATCCTCATCTAACAGTATATTATTTTTATCTGAGTTAAGTTGGTATTTTTTGAGGATTTAAAAAATCTCAATGGAAGAGAAAGAGAAGACGCAGTTTGACCCTCAGGTTGCTGAAGACTTCAACACAAAGAGAAAGCCTTGTTGTAGGAGGCTGTATTTCTAGACATAGACTCCCAATTCTTTAATTCAGTTCCTCCTTGAGTGAGTACCTGAAAATGCCAGGAATTCATACATACATAAGCATTTATGCCAGCCTGGTTCTAGGCCTGAGGTATAGATGAGGTGCTTGCCCTCAGAGAGCTTACATTCCAGGAGAGCAGGGGAGATAGATATTCAGTAATTTAATAAATAAGTGTACAATATATCACACAATAAGGCAGGAAAAGGAGCTGAGGAGTGTGTAAGAGGGTTGCTATTCCCTGCAAGGTAGTGAGGGAGGGGCTATGTGGTTATCTTGCGCAGATCTTGGGGAAGGAGAACCAGTCAGCACCTTGCCTGCTTCTGTGGACACACACACACACGTCTGTCTTTCTGTCCTCAAGGTGTGTACAGGTTATGAAACACCCAGGTGATCATCTGAACTCTCAGAATCCAAATTTCATGGAATCCTAGGATTCGAAGTATATTGTAGAGTGAAGATGAGAAGAAAGTCAGTGAAAGAGCTTCAGGTTTAAAGAAAGATGAGGAAGGAAACAAGTGGAAGAAGTATTCAACAGGGAGGGCTGACTAGACTGGGCCACGGGAAGGGCTAAGAAAATGGCAGAAACAACAGTGTTGTTGGGTGAGGGGACTGGGGAAGAGCTTCAAACCATGCTGCAGCCTTAAAGGTCATGTATGTAAACATTATGGGCCCAGAGGCCATTGGGCTCAGACACGAAACACGCCCAGATACAGAAGGCTGAGGAAACTTGACCACAAAATCGAAGCAGGAACAACCCCAAATAACAATAAGCTTCCTTTGGTCTTAGAGCTGATTTCGACTCAAAAACCCAACCAACCCAACAAAAAGCCTTCTCTCCCCACCCCAAAACCTTGAAAAGTAGCCTGGCGCAGGCCAGGTGGGAGCCTGACACAGCGCGTACGTGTGTGCTGTCACTTCAGTCGTGTCCAGCTCTGCAAGCCTGTCCCGCCAGGCTCCTCTGTCCATGGGATTCTCCAGGCAAGAACGCTGGAGTGGGTTGCCATGCCCTCCTGCAAGGGAATCTACCCAACCCAGAAATGGAACCCGCGTCTCTTTTATCTCTTGCACTGGCAAGCGGCTTCTTTATCACTCGTGCCACCTGGGAAGACTCTAGCACAGTATAATGCACAGCAAAGCTTCCTCCAAAGAGAAAACAGTTCCTTTCTGCCAACCCTCTGCTGGCTCACTGGAACTACTCAGACCCTCTCTCTTCCTCTCTCCACCAAAGTCTCTGTCTCCATCTCCTTCACTGTTTCTCCTCCTCCCGCTTCCCTCCCCCTTTTATTCTCTCCAAGCCAACCCCATCCCCAACCTAATCCTAATCCTGGCTTCTTCCAGGGAGCTCTGACCTCTTTCACCTTAGGGTGACCCCCTCTTCTCTAGCCTGTGCCATTTTGCATCCCTTACCTCACCTTAGACAAACCAAAGGCTCATTCTCCAACCCACAGTCCTTAGAAGGAAGGAATTCTAGAAATTTCTCAATGAATGTCTTCACTTATGTCACTAAACAGAAAGCAAGAATTGGCATTGGAACTCATGGAGGAAAACTGAGAACCAATCACCTACCAATACAACAGCTATTTCAGTTTTCCAGCAGGTGGGGTTGGTGGGGAGGGGGCAGGGTGAAGAAGGAGAGAGAACTATGACTTTGAGCTGCCAAAATTCCTGTGCACTTCTGTCTTTCCTAGTGGATTACAGAGATCTTGTCACTCATTGGTGGAGTCTCTGCCTTCCATAGTGCCTTAGTGGATATAAATCCTGTTTTTAAACTTTATTTTTTAAGAAATAATGCCTTTTTATTATCTACTTATGGCTGCACTGGGTTTTCATTGCTCTCCGGCTATTCTCTGGTTGGGGTGAGTGTCCCTAGTTGCCATGCGCAGGCTTCTCCCTGCAGTGGCTTCTCTTGTGGCAGAGCACAGGCTCTAGGGTGCAAGGGCTTCGGTAGTTAGGGCTCCCAGGTCTAGAGCACAGGCTCAGTAGTTGTGGCTCATGGCATTTGTTGCCTACAGCCTGTGGAATCTTCCCAGACCAGGAATCAAACCTCTGTCTTCTGCATTGGCAGCTGGATTCTTATCCACTGAGCCACCAGGAAAGTCTTCTCTATCCTTTATGAAAAATGGAGAGTAGAGCACCTGGGAAACTCACAAGAACTCATGTTTCCACCAAATTAATATAAACATACTATGAATGAAACTGTGCATGTTGTTTAGAGAAGAGGAGACTTCTAAGAGGTAAAGATTATGATGGGAGGATGGAGGTAAGGAAGCTCTGGTCAAAATGCAGGAGCCTCTCTCCTTCCAAAGTGGAATTCTATGGATTACACTGTAGAAAGAAATGTGACAGGTAAGAATTGCAGTTGACAGGTAAGAACTGCTCTGGCATACTTAGGAGTATAGGATGTTATGTTCTCTATTTCTCTAAAATCAAATTAAACTTGGCTTCAGATTTCTCACTCTCCAAGGCTGAGGAAGAGTGTCTGCCAGGTTGGTAGGACATGACCCTCTGCCACTTGGAAACCTGCCCCCACTGCCCCATATGCATACAAGCACACACAGACTTCTCCAACTCAGGGAAGCCACCGATAAGGCTGGGCTAAATATCCTCTCTTTAAAAGCAGCACTTTCTCCACCATCCTGAATAATTCTTAATGTGTATTGATCTCCACCCAAATACTTGAGTCAAGGGGCCTTAACCCGGGGCCTAGAAACTTCTCTGTTTAAGGCTCCAAAGCACAAAGGACTATTTCTTTTCCCCTGAGGAAAGGAAACCCAGAAGTTGACTCAAAGCCAAGAAGAAAATTATCTTATCATTCTTTTTTGCTGATAAGGGAGAGGCAGTAAAAAAAAAAAAAAAAAAAAAGGATAAGGCACCGATTAATTTCTCCGTCACTCACTGTTTCATGGGTGAACACTGAGCTGTGGGGTGTGTGTTTGTATGTGTGGTGGGGGTGGGGGAGTAGGATTAAAAACAGTAACACAGGAGGCTTGCACCCCTGATGAAATCTCAAAGGGCAGCTTAGCAGGAGAAGCCGAGGAAAGAAACCCAAGCCACGTGTCTGCAGCATTAACTGTAGCAGGTGCCACTTGTGTCCTGTGACCCTGTGAAAGGAGGAAACGGCAATTTGCAAAGATTTCCTGTGCAGCCATTGGTCTAGGGCTGGCGTGAGGAGCAGGGCTGGTAGTATAGTGGCTCGGGATTCAGGAGGGCCTGAGGACTCCTTTTGCTCCACTCACAGAGCCCTGAGGCCTGGAGGGGGCTGTGCCTGAACGGACACCTTTTTCTAACTCATCAAATCTGTGGTCCCCAACCTTTTTGGCACCAGGGATAGGTTTTGTGGAAGACAATTTTTCCACAGACTGAGTGGGGTGGGGGATGGCTTCAGGATGATTCAAGCTCATTACGTTTATTGTGCACTTTATTTCTATTATTAGTACATCAGCTCCACCTCAGATCATCTGGTGTTAGATCTCAGATGTAGGGGACCCCTGGGTTATAAGACTGATAGGACCCTATTTCCTAAATAGTTAGGAAGGACAGTGGGATAAGGGAATATACCAGGCTTGGGGAAAATCTGCGTATTTGGTAGGCTGTAAAGATTATAAGGGTGGCTCAGTGGTAAAGAATCTGCCTGCAATGCAGGACATAGAGTTTAATCCCTGGGTCAGGAAGATCCCCTGGAGAAGGAAATAGCAACCCACTCCAGTATTCTTGCCTGGAGAATCCCATGGACAGAGGAGCCTGGAGGGCTACTGTCCTTGGGATCGCAGTCAGTCACAACTTAGCAACTAAACAACAACAAAGATTATAAAATTATAAACTGAGACCCAACATTATATAAAAGCAGGGAAACCAACAGCAGAAAAATAAAAAGCATTCTTTCAACTGACCCTTGATCAAGGAAAGCCAGGCAGAAAGGAATCAGGACATAGTTGCTCCCCCCATCCACCCCTCCCCCTCTCCTTCACTCCCTCCCCCCATCTCTCCACCCCCCAGCACCAGCCCTTGCCCCTGCTTGTAGAGTCAGTCAGTTGGTCCTGCACCGTGTTAAGAAATAACCAGGTAATATGGCTAATATCAGTCCAGGCAAACAAAGGAGAATTTTAAAATTAGATTCTCACTTAAAGAGATAGAGTAGGGATTTTAAAGACAGTAATCACTGTCAGGGTTCCTTATTCAGTTGTAAGCAACAGAAAATTATCTTTAAAAGTGTGCTCTAGGTGACTTCCCTGGCACTCCATTGATAAAGATTTGCTTCCAGTTCAGGAGGCATGAGTTTGATCCTTGGTCAGGGAATTAAGATCCCACATGCCTCCTAGCCAAAAAACCCAAAAGATAAAACAGAAACAGCATTGTAACAAATTCAATAAAGACTTAAAAAATGGTTCACATATAAAAAAAAAGAAGTGTTCTCTTTCCTTCATTAGCCATCAAGAGTGGCTTTTTAAAAGTTGATTGGGGAATTATGAATAATACCTGTTCAGGGCAGAAAATAATTAGATCCTACCAAATTGCTCTTTAACAATTATGTATATTAAAATATATATGCAGCACTTCGATGTTTGAATTTTTTCTCTATACACCTGACAGTTTTGGGTGGTCTCAATCTTTTCTATGTTGGTCCATCTGACAGGCAAATGACCCTCATGCATTGTCTCCACTTCCCTGATGCTAATGATGTTAAGCATATTTCATATGCTATTTGTTACTTCTTTTTTTTCTATGAATCACTTGTTCATATTCTCTGCCTTTTTTTCATGTGTTGTTTCTTTTTCTTTTTTTTTTTAGCTAGTACTGATATACATCTTTTAATTATTGTAGCTCTTGAAAATACCTTCTCAAGGTTTGTTATTTGTCTTTAACTTTTTATGGTGTCTTTTGCCAGCCAGAGGCTTGGGTTTTCATAGAGAGAAAAGTCATCACTGACTTACTTCATAGTATCTTGGATTTTATAATTTATTTAGAAAACTCTCCTGCATCATAGGATTTATAAAAATATTCTTTTTTTTTCTACTTTCATAGTCTTTAAAAATGTTTGTATCTTCAATATAGCTTTTATTTTATTTGGCATTTAACACAGGGGTTCACTAACCACCAGTCCATTCTTTGACACAGACCACTCATTATAAGCACCTAACTCTATTTTTCCATGCATCATGAAGCAAAAGGGAAACCAAGCTCTTTCACCCACCTGAGAGACATCCACTCTGCAAAGGGGGGAAAGGATGAGCAGCGCTAGTCTGTGTTAGCAAAGATCATCCACTCTAGCGGCAAGACTATTATGGCAATCACATAATTTAAACTTCCTAAAATGGTCCTGATTTGCATATTCTTTCTTTTTTTAAATAGTCTTTTTTTTTTAATAAAAAAATTAGTATTGATTGAATTGGCTGTGCTGGATCTTTGTTGCTCCTCAGGCTTTTCCTTAGTTATGATGAGCTGGGGCTGTTTTCTGGTTGCTATGCTTGAGCTTTTCATTGCAGTGACTTCTCTTGTCATGCAGCATGGGGCTCTAGAGTGTTCAGGCTTCAGTAGTTGTGGCTCCCAGGCTCTAGAGCACAGGCTCAGTAGTTGTGGCACACGGGTTTAGTTGTGGGATCTTCCTAGGCCAGAGATCAAACCCATGTCTCTGGCACTGGCAGGAGGATTCTTTACCACTGAGCCACCAGGGAAGCCCACAATACACTTTCTTGTTAAGAGACTATTACCACCCAACCTTTGATTTGGAAACTGTGGTGCTAATACAGTCAGTGAGGTTGTGTGTCCATAAGCCTGCAAATGAGACAGATAAACATCACTTGAAGTATATTGAATTCTGTGAATTCAGAGGAGCAAGGGGCATTTCTGCCTGGGAAGATGAGGGAAAATATTTGAACTGGACCTTGAAAGCAAGTTAAATTTTAAGTGACCAGGGTGATGGGAAAGGCCATTATAGGCCAAAGGAACATAGGAGCAAAGACAGAGAAGCAGAAAAACACAGGTCACTTTTCAGGAACCACTCATGATCTGTTCAATAGTCTACCTTATGTGAAAGTGGCAAAGGATTAAGCTAGACTGTAGTTTGAGCCTGCAGGGTGAAGAGCCTGGAATGCTAGGGTAATGAATTTGTGCTTTATACTCTTTAAGTAATGGATCACCACTAAAACCTTTTTTTTTTCAATAATAGCTTTATTGAGATAGAATTCATGTACCATACAATTCATCCATTTAAATTGGTTTTCAAAACATTCACGGATATGTCCAACCAGCATCACAGTCAATTTTAGAACATTTGCATCACTTCAGAAAGAAACCTTAGGGACGGCCCTGGTGGCCCAGTGGTTAAGACTTCACACTTCCAATGTAGGAGACACAGGTTTGAACCTTGGTCAGGGAATTAAGATCCTACAAGTCTTGCATTGCTGCAAAAAAAGAAAAGAAAAAAGAAGAAACTTTATACTCTTTGTCTGTCACCTCTTAACCCTCCATCCCCACTCCAGGCCTAAGAAACCACTAATCTCTGTTCTGGACATTTCATACGAAAGGAATCATATAATATGTGGTCTTCAGTAACTGTTTTCTTCTGCTTGGCATAACATTACCATTGATGGTTTGAGCAACAGAATTCTCTGATCAAAGTGGCTCTTTAGAGAGAATGTTCTAGATGCAGATAGTGGAAAGGGGCTGGAAGGTCAAGGAGAGCCATTAGAGTGAGTAGCTGTTTTGGGGTCATGTGAGCACTCAGTAAGGAAAGTTTAGCTGCAAGCAGAAGACCTGGAACTATAAACAACTTAAATAACAGGGACTCGTTATCTTACTCACAGGAAATCTGGAGATGGGCGTTTCTAGATTGATTCATGGCTTACCAGTGCTGCCAAGGACCCACATTTTTCCAACTTTCTCTCTATCATCTTAGTGTACTAGCTTTTATGCTCCGACTTTTCTCCTCATTGTTGCAGGACATCTTGCTGCTCTTCAAGCTACCACTTCTTCATATAGTTGCTTTCAGAAGCATGCATTTTGGTTTTTAAAGAGAGGAAACTTTTTCCCTGTAGCCTACCCCACAGACTTTCTCCCATGGACAGGACCACAGTGGTATATCCATGCCTCAGCTGGGGGACACTGAAAACGTGCTGGTCTGACATTGTCATCTTCTTTGATGGGTGGTGGTCTCTGCCAGCAAGAAGGAAGAGAGAGGGGGGTACTTTGGGGCAGGCAAACAACAATGACTGCTACGAGGGCCAAAGAAGACTCAGGATGGAACAGCATTCTTCGTCCAGCAGGGACAGTCTTTCCTGAAGACGGCAGTGACCAGGACAGTCAAATGGCACAGTGAGGACAAGAAGGACGAAGACCAAGAAAAAGGTGATGGCATTGGTTCTTGGTTACTACAAGTGAAAGTGAGAGTCACTCAGTTGTGTCCCACTCTTTGCAGCCCCATGGACTGTAGCCTGAGGGGCTCCTCTGTCCATGGAATTCTCCAGGCAAGAACACTGGAGTGGGTAGCCTATCCCTTGTCCAGGGGATCTTCCTGACCTAGGGATTAAACTGGGGTCTCCTGCATTGTAGGTAGATTCTTTACCAGCTGAGCAACCAGAGAAGCCCTTAATTATGTTGTATATCTTTAACTATTATCTTCTAGAAAGAGGACAGAAGAAGGTAGTAGATTGCAGAGCTTTGAGAAAAGACGGGATACATGGTAAAAAATAACAAAAGAAAAAGTACAAAACCTTTTAAACAGAAAGCAGGAGAGAGATTGGGCAATAAGATGCAATGAAAAGTGTTTTTCAAGATGGAAAGACTCTTATGGATAACAGGATAACTTATCAGATATTAATTTTTGTTCTATCATAGGTCATAATCATGGAGATTTAAGTAATGGAATAAAAATAATTGAAAATATATTTCAAAATTAGGAGTACATTTGTTTTTCTGTTTCTAATTTTGTTTATTTATTTCTGGCTGTGCTGGGTCTTTGTTGCTGTGTGTGGGCTTTTCTCTGGTTACTAAAAGTTATTCAAACTCACCCGTAATACTAATACCTATATAGCTATCACTATAATCCAGGCTCTGTTCATAGAGCTTTACATCTAGTTACTTATGTAATTGTCATAGCAACCCTGTGATGGGTACTTTATCTCCGTTTCACAAATGTGAAAAGAATTAAGAATCTTAGTTAAAGAAATACAGCCATTAAGTGTCAGCATTTTGGCTTCAGAGTCTGTGCTCTTAACAACTATACTCAGAGTCAGGAAAATGCAAATTAAAACAAAAACAAGATGCCAAATTTTACCCATCAGATGGGTAAAACTTAGAAAGTGTGATAATACCCAATGATGGCAAACGTGTGAGGGAATATTTTGTCTCATATATTGCTGGTAGGAGTATGACTTGCTGCAGCTTTTTAAAAAACAATCTGTAATCTATTAAATGTAAAAATATACACAAACATTTGGGTCAACAATCTCATTTGGATGATCTATTCCACAGGAGTAAAAGTATGACAGTATAAATGGAAGGATATTTACTGTGGCATTGCTCTAGTGGCAAAACAAACAAAAATACCTGGGCAAAAGCTCTGTCTACCAGAATGATTGAGCAACATATGATTGACCATACCAAGAATGATTTAGATTACTCTTTCCCAAACCTGAATCCACCTTATACCATTAAAACATTTTTTTAAATTTATTTATTTGTTTGGCTGCGTGGGGTCTTAGCTGTGGCACTCTCATTGCATCATGCTGATCTTCTGTTGTAGTTCATAGACTTGGTTGCCATGCACAGGCTTAGTTCCTCCATGGTATGTGGGATTTTAGTTCCCCCACCAGGGATCGAACCCAAGTCCTCTGCATTGCAAGGTGGATTCCAGTGGACCACCAGAGAAGTCCCTTATTAAAACAATCTTGTTTGAGTTGGCTTCAAAGTTCTCCAGAAAAATAGAATAGGAGATATATTATCTCATATATCTACATACACACACACACATGTATATATATACATAGATACACACACATATATGTATACATATATAGACAGAGAGACAGAAAGAGACAAAGAAAGAGACAGAGAGAGACAGAGAAGATTTATTATAAGGAATTGGTCATGCAATTACAGGGGCCGAGAAGTCCCCTACACCATCTGCAAGGTGTAGCCCCAGAAAAGCCAGTGGCATAGTCCTGAGAACGAGGAGAACCCCAGATGTACATCTCAGTCCAAGGGCAGGAGAATATTGATGGCCCAACTCAAACAGGAAAACGGAGAGAGGCCAGATTCTCCCTGTCTCCACCTTTATGTAGCAGTCAGGCCCTCAACTGATGGTCTGACACTCAACTACACCATCCATGAACCACACCAGGGAAGTCCATCTACTTTACTCAGTTTACCAACTGAAATGTTAATCTCATCTAAAAACATACTCACAGACACAATCAGAAATGTTGTTTAGCCAGATATCTGGGCACCCTGTGATCCAGTCAAGCTGGCACATAAAATTGGCCAGTACATTTTGGAATTTGCTAGGAAATAAAGTTTTATAGCACCACAATCAATTGAAAACCAGTATTACCTGCTATAACCAGAAAGTATCTGTAATAATTAATACAACCACAAAAGGACATTATTTCTTTCTAGTTAGATAGCATGTTACAGAAGATCCTAATCCTGAGCCAACTCTCTACTAGAGAGAACTTGCTACCATCAGAGAGATATTAACGCCCTACCGTGTGAGGCAGTGTCATTTTTGTTGCTGTTGTTCAGTCGCCCAGTAGAATCCGGCTCTTTGTGACTCCATGGACTGCAGCATGCCAGGATTCCCTGTCGCTTACCATCATCTCTTGGAGTTTGCCCAAGTTCATGTCCATTGCATCGGTGATGCCATCCAGCCATCTCATCCTCTGTTACAGGCCATTTAAGTTTCTTGAATGGGATTTCTCTGATAGCCCAGTTGGTAAAGAATTGGCCTTCAATGCAGAAGATCCTGGTTCAATTCCTGGGTCGGGAAGACCCCTTGGAGAAGGGATAGGCTACCCACTTCATTATTCTTGGGCTTCCCTTGTGGCTCATCCTGTAAAGAATTTGCCTGCAGTGCAGGAGACCTGGCTTCGATCCCTGGGTTGGGAAGATCCCCTGGAGCAGGGAAAGGCTACCCACTCCAGTATTCTGGCCTGGAGAATCCCATGGACTGTATAGTCCATGGGGTTGCAAAGAGTCAGACACAACTGAGCGACTTTCACTTTACTTCACTTCAGGTTTCTTGGAGTCCATGGTACTCAGCATCCCCAACTTCTGGAAACAAACAGGAGATTATTATAATATATATAATATGACATATTATATATAATAATATATTATAAATATATTATTTCCATTTATTTATTTTTGTGGCATGCCACATGGCATACAGCATCTTAGTTCCCCAACCAGGGATTGAACCTGTGCCCCCTGCAGTGGAAGAGAGCAGTCTTAACCATTGGATGACCAGGGAAGTCTCCAGGAGATCCTTATTTTTGATCTGAAGAGAGATTCAGAATTTACTAAATTACAAAAGCAAGTTGTGCAGCAACCCAGCTTTTGCATACAACAAGCAAATTTAAAAGAATCCTCTATATGTGGATTAAGGCTTGTCTTAATGAGCACATAGAAAGTGGATGAATATTAAGTATTACCATAGGACTTCGCCATTTTTGGAAGTCAGAAGTGACCTGAAGTTGGCATTTTAATATAGTCCCTCCTAATAAACCACCAAGGATGTTAACATTGATTATGTGAAAGAATGTGTAAAGTCTTTTATTACTTTACTTTTAATTATAAGCATGTATTGCTCTCGTATTTTTCTCTATTCTAATAAAAAATACCTTAAAAGAAATGAAAGAGAGTAATTAGCCTGAGCTGCTGAAAACTGTGAATAAGCTGCAGGTCTTTGTTTATGTGTCCATTATATCTTAATAAAGCGGAGGTGGGGGAAGCTGCAAGTTCTTGGGAGGGTCACACCATATCTCTGATCCACCTCAGCACTATTGACATTTGGGACTGGATAATTCTTTGTTGGGGGAGGTGGGGAGCTGTCCTGTGCATCATAGGATTTTTAGCATCATCCTTGGCTTCTACATATCCATGACAGTAGCATCCCCCTAACCCCAAACAAAAGACAGCCAAAAACGTCTACAGACGCTGCAGAATGTTTCCTGGGGGCAGAATCACCCCAGTTGAGAACCACTGCGCTAGTCTTCAATTTCTCATCACTGCAGGGAGACCTTGAAACAAGCACTGTCCACGCTCCCACGAAGCACCAACATTCTCTAATCACAACAAAGTGGAATCGAGAAATATGCTTTCCAGAAGCTGTTTTCCCCAGTGCCAGTAGAGGGAGCACTCTGCAATACAAAGGACAAAGCAGAGCTCACTGGGGAACTTGTTTTCCCCTCGGTGGACTTTGCTGTCTCCGTTCCCAACGCCCCAGTCTTTAATAAATAGCCTTTGGTGTCGAGAGTGATAACCTTTAACCACGAGGCATGAAGAGCTATTTATCTTGTGTTTTGTGCCATAAAAGTCGTGTTGTTAGATATGGTGGGAGAGTGGGAAATGTTCTTTGCTTTTTCCATATTGTTTGTAAGGCAGTTAGATGAATCACATCACCAAAAAGAAATTATGTGTCTCGGTAAGGAGAGTCTGTGGGACAAGGAGACTAAGAGGTGAAAGATCTAGTTCTCTTCCTGGTCCTGTCACTTCCAGGCTGTGTGATGTTGGCCAAGTCTTTTAACCTTTCTGGTTGTATGTAAGAAAACTGAGGAGATAGGCTGAGAAGTTACTTGCTTAAGGTCCCATACTAAGGTTAAGTATGGATTGGATCTGACCTGCCAGCTTCATGGGATAGTTGTGAGAACCAAATGAGATGGAGTAAGTGAAAGAGTTTTGAAGATAGAAACCCCTATGCAAGTTCAGGGGGGTGGATTTGCCCATACTGCGGGAGTGAGAAGAGGTGATGGCTAAGAGGCAGCCTGCTAGGAAGGTGGTTGCGGGAGGGAACCAGGTGAGGGCAGGTCCACACAGGTTACTGAAGACATTCCTCCAGCAAAGTGTTATAAACTACAGGGAAAGGCTTCAATGTCCCCAAATCCTTTACTGCTGATGGAACATAAGGTTTCAATCCCCATCAAAATGGACAGGCCACTTGGAAGGATGTTACTTTATGTTCTTAGGAGATAATAAATACCTTCATGAAAGTGAAAGATCTTACTCCAATACTGATTTTTAACTTTAAAAAAACCCTGAACCACATTAAGAAATACATTTCTCAGAGTGACTGCACTCACACACATTATAAAGCTGAAACAAAAGTCTGATGTGTGACATACTTGGAAATTTTCTGTTTTCTTTTATTCTGTCACTTGAAACCAATGCTAGTTGTGACACAGTAGATACTGCATCCTGACTTTCAGTTTTAGAAATATTGTACCAGAAGTTTTTATGGGAGGAGGGCAGGAAACACAGGGTCTTGGTGCTAGGGGAGGGAGGAAACAGAGATATAACTCCCAAACATGACTCAGGGAGCCTCAAACGTGAGCTTTTTTGCATTTTCCTAGGGGCTGATTCTTTGAGGAGGAAGAAAAAATGAGCAACAATTTCAAATCCACTTCCATGTGTGAGGATAGGCTGCTGGTCCATAGAGTCCAGGGTGGATTCTCAGGGGTCCTGATTGAAATCCTGCACCACCATCATAAAGAATAGATGGGCATGATGTAACCTCCACTGCAACAAAAAGTAAAAACCCTACATTTACTGAGCCCTTCTTATACATTAGACATTGCGCCAAGCACTTCATATGAATGATGGGACATAAATTAAGCTTAGTGCTCACTGATTTTCCTTTCTTCCCACTCACTAAAAAGAGTTCTGGCTTTGCCTATCCAGTTTCTTTTCCAGCCCCATCAGAAAGAGAACTGGGCAGAAGTAGAGGGACTGGAGGAATGTTGGTTAGGGCTGGAGGAAAAAGCTTTGTACGGAGCTTGGGAGAAAGAAGGCGAGGCTGAAGCTGTGGGGTGTAAGGGGCTTAGATAAAGGAGAAAAGGGATATTAAGAAGAATTTCAGGGGGATCTGTATGCTGTTAGAGAAATGCAAGTATTGAATAAAAATTAATCTGAATTTCTTTGTGGTAACTAGGCTGGATATCTCAGACTCTAACATCATCCTGAGACTGGCTTAGGCAGGTCATGGTTTCAACTGGGTTACATAAATGTTATCTCTTTAAATCTTCATTACAGACACATGAGTTGTATTTTTTTTCTTTTGGATTAGAAAAGGAAGCTGATATAGGCTAAGTAAACTTAAAGGTATGCAGCTAATAAATTTGGACAAATACTCCCCAAATTGATCTATAGGTGGAATATAATCTCCATCAAAATCCCAGCTGGATATTTTGCAGAAATTGAGAAGATAATCCTGAAAATCATATGGAAATGCCAAAGATTCAGAATAGCCAAAATCATCGTGAAAAAGAACAAAGGTGTAGACCCACACTTACTAATTTCCAAAGTTTGTATGAAGCTACAGTAAATAAACCCGTGTGCTGCTGGTGTAAGAACACACATCTAGATCCATGGACTAGAATGAAGAGTCCAGAAATAAACTAATACTTATGGTCAGTTGATTTTTGACAAAAGGGTCAAGAAAATTCAATGGGAGAAAGAATAGACTATTTTTTAAATAACTTTTTAGAATTTTAGATCAGTTTTAGATGTGCAGAATCCTGGTGAGAGTAGTCTTTTCAACAAACCGTTCTGGAACAAATAGACATCCATGTGAAAAGAAGGAATCCGGATCTCTACCTTACATAAAAAATAAAGTGAATCACAGATCTTCAGGGCTTCACTGGAGGCTCAGCAGTAAAGAATCTGCCCTCCAATGCAGGAGATGCAGGAGATGCGGGTTCCATCCCTAGGTCTGGAAGATGCCTTGGAGGACAGCATGGCAACCCACTCCAATATTCTTGCCTGGAGAGTCCCATGGACAGAGGCCCCTGGCAGGCTACGGTCCCTAGGGTCGCAAAGAGTTGGACATGACAGAAGTGACCAAGTACATGCACGTACTTGTAGACCTAGAGGTAAGAACCAAAACTCTAAAACTTAGAAAGCTCAGGTGTAAATGTTTATAACCTTAGGTTAGACAATAGTTTCTCGGGTATGACATCAAAAGCATAAATGAGAAAAGAGAAGATAGATAAGTTCGATTTCATCAAAGTTGAAATATTTTTCTCCTTCAAAGACCATAAAGAAAAAGAGATAACTACAGACAGGGATATGTATCTGTAGAACATATGTCTGATAAAAATTTTATATCCAGAATATATTAAGAATCCCTATACAGAAAATATTAATAAAAAAGACAAGTAATTTAATTTAAAAATGAGTAAAAGATTTGTATAGACAGTTCTTCCAAGAAGTTATACAAACGGCCAATAAATTTATGAAAATATGCTCAACATTATTAGTTATTAGGGTGAGTCAGTCAGTTCAGTCATTCAGATGTGTCCGACTGTGACCTCATGGACTGCTGCATGCCAGGCTTCCCTGTCCATCACCAAATCCCGGAGCTTGCTCAAACTCATGTCTATCTAGTCAGTGATGCCATCCAACCATCTCATCCTCTGTCATCCCCTTCTCCTCCCACCTTCAATCTTTCCCAGCATCAGGATCTTCTCAAGTGAGTCAGTTCTTCAAATCAGGTGGCCAGTTTCAGCCTCAGTATCAATCCTTCCAATGAATATTCAGGGCTGATTACCTTTAGGATGGACTAATTGGATCTCCTCGCTGTCCAAGGGACTCTCAAGAGTCTTCCCCAACATCACAGTTCAAAAGCATCAATTCTTTGGCACTCAGCTTTCTTTATAGTCTAACTCTCACATCCATACATGACTACTGGAAAAACCATAGCTTTGACTAGACGAACCATTGTTGGCAAAGGAAGGTCTCTGCTTTTTAATATGCTGTCTAGGTTGGTCATAGCTTTTCTTCCAAGAAGCAAGCATCTATCAATTTCATGGCTGCAGTCACCATCTGTAGTGATTTTGGGGCCCCCCAAAATAAAGTCTGTCACTGTTTCCATTGTTTTCCCATCTATTTGCCATGAAGTGATGGGACTGGATGCCATAAACTTCATTTTCTAAATGTTGAGTTTTAAGCCAGCTTTTTCACTCTCTTCTTTCACTTTCATGAAGAGGCTTTTTAGTTCTTCACTTTCTGCCATAAGGGTGGTGTCATCGGCATATCTGAGGTTGTTGATATTTCTCCCATCAATCTTGATTCCAGCTTGTGCTTCATCCAGCCCAGCATTTCGCATGATGTACTCTGCATAAAAGTTAAATAAGCAGGGTGACAATATACGGCTTTGGCATACTCCTTTCCCAATTTGGAACCAGCCTATTGTTCCACGTCCAGCTCTAGCTGTTGCTTTTTGAACTGCATACAGATTTCTCAGGAGGCAGGTAAGGAGGTCTGGTATTTCCATCTCTAAGAATTTTCCACAGTTTGTTGTGATCCACACAGTCGAAGGTTTTGGAGTAGTTAATAAAGCAGAAGGAGATGTTTTTCTGGAACTCTTGCTTTCTTGATGATCCAACAGATGCTGGCAATTTGATCTCTGGTTCCTCTGCTTTCTCTAAATCCAACTTGAACATCTGGAAGTTCACAGTTCACGTACTGTTGAAGACTGGCTTGGGGAATTTTGAGCATTGCTTTGCTAATGTGTGAAATGAGTGCAATTGTGCAGTAGTTTGAACATACTTTGCCTTGCCTTTCTTTGGGATTGGAATGAAAACTGACTTTTTCCTGTCCTGTGGCCATTGCTGAGTTTTTCAAATTCGCTGGCATATTGAGTACAGCACTTTCACAGCATCATCTTTTAGGATTTTAAATAACTCAACTAGAATTCCATCACCTCCACTCGCTTTGTTCATAGTGATGCTTCCTAAGGCCCACTTGACCTAGCATTCCAGGATGACTGGCTCTAGGTGAGTGATTACACCATCACGGTTATCTGGGTCATGAAGATCTTTTTTTGTATAATTCTTCTGTGTATTCTTGCCACCTCTTCTTAATATCTTCTGCTTCTGTTAGATCCATACCATTTCTTTCCTTTACTGTGCCCATCTTTGCATGAAATATTCCCTTGGTATCTCTAATTTTCTTGAAGAGATCTCTAGTGTTTCCCATTCTATTGTTTTCCTCTATTTCTTTGCATTGATCACTGAGGAAGGCTTTCTTATCTCTCCTTGCTATTCTTTGGAACTCTGCATTCAAATGAGTATATCTTTCCTTTTCTCCTTTGCCTTTAGCTTCTCTTCCTTTCTCAGCTATTTGTAAGGCCTCCTAAGACAGCCATTTTGCCTTTTTGCATTTCTTTTTCTTGGGGATGGTCTTGATAACAGCCTCCTGAACAATGTCCATCCATAGTTCTTCAGGTACTCTGTCTATCAAATCTAATCCCTTGAATCTATTTGTCACTTCCACTGTATAATCACAAGGAATTTGATTTAGGTCATATCTGAATGGTCTAGTGGTTTTCCCCACTTTCTTCAATTTAAGTCTGAATGTGGCAATAAGGAGTTCATGATCTGAGCCACAGTCAGCTCCCAGTCTTGTTTTTGCTGACTGTATAGGGCTTCTCCATCTTTGGCTGCAAAGAATATAATGAATGTGATTTCGGTATTGACCATCTGGTGATGTCCATGTGTAGAGTCTTCTCTTGTGTTGTTGGAAGATGGCATTTGCTATGACGAGTGGGTTCCCTTAACAAAACTCTGTTATTAGGGTAATACAAATCAAAACTGAAATGAGATACTACATCATACCTAATAAGATGGCTAAAATCCAAAGACAGACAATAAGATTGTTAGTGCAGATGTGGAGAAGCAGAGTTCTCACACATCAGTGATGGGAATGTGAAATGGCATAGCTCTTTGGAAAACAGTTTAACAGTTCCTCAAAATGTTAAACATAGAATTATATTATGACCCAGCAATTCTACTCTTTGGTATGCACCCAAGAGACATGAAAACATATATCCACATGAAAACTTGTACTCAAATTTTCATGGCAACATTATTCATAACAGCTCAAAATGTGTTCATAAGCTGATGTATGGATAAACAAAACATAGTATAATCACACAATGGAATATTATTTGGACATAAAAAGGAATGAAGTACTGATACATTCTACAATATGGGCGAACCTCAATAACACTATGCTGAATGAAAGAAGCCAAACAAAAAAGGTCACCTACTAGATGATTCCTTTTGTACAAAATGTCCAGAAGAGGCAAATCTATAGAGACAGAAGGTTAGTGTTTGCCCAGTGCTGGGATTAGGGGAGATAGGAATGACTGCTACTGGGCACAAGTGTTCTTTGGGGGGTAATAAAAATGTTCTCAAATGAGGTTATGGGGACTTCCCTCGTGGTCCAGTGGCTAAGGCTCCATGCTCCCACTGCAGGGGGCCCAGGTTTGATGCCTGGCAAGGAAACTAGATCCCACATGCTGCAACTAAGAGTTTTGGATACTGCAACCAAGACCCAGCACAGCCAAGTAAATAAATAAATAAATACTTTTTTAAAAAATGAGGTTATGGATCACACACTTCTGTGAATAGACTAAAATCCATTGATGTGTACACTGTAAGTGGGTTAACTTTTTGACATAAAAATTATACCATAATATAAAAAATTGTTTTTAAAAAGGTATTGAGATGAGAGAAATTGGAGGCAGTAAGTATAGCTTCTGCTTCTGCTGAGTCGCTTCAGTCGTGTCCGACTCTGTGTGACCCCACAGATGGCAGCCCACCAGGCTCCTCTGTCTCTGGGATTCTCCAGGCAAGAACAGTGGAATGGGTTGCCATTTCCTTCTCCAATGCATGAAAGTGAAAAATGAAAGTGAAGTCGCTCAGTCATGTCCGACTCTCAGTGACCCCACGGACTGCAGCCCATCAGGCTCCTCCGTCCATGGGGTTTTCCAGGCAAGAGTATGGCAGTGGGGTGCCATTGCCTTCTCCGAGTAAGTATAGATAAATCTTCTAAATCTTTGCTTTTGTTTTTGAATTTCCAGTATATAACTGAATTTATTGCACTGAAGAGGAGGGCTCTCCAGATGCAATAGAGGTTAGGGGTGTCACTGTACTTACACCTCTGTGTCCCCAAATAGATGTTTGGCCCAATTCTCTGATTTAATCCTCACTGTTACAAGCAACCCCCAGAGCAAACAATGCAAGGAGCAGCATTTCACTTGGTGCCTAATCATCATTTCGCATCTTCGCTTTATCTTTCTCTTCACATTTTCTTGGCCCCACAAGGTAGACTGAAAAAGATAATCAGCCTCTGTTCATCTAATTAGAGACATAAACACCCGTGTATGTGAATCAAGCACGGCCACGGAGCCTTTGGGGAAACAACAGGGAGGTGCCCAGAGACATTTTCTGTAGAGAAGAAAAGAATCAGCAAGCCTGTGCCAAAAAATGCCTGGAACGTCCAGCGCTTTCCTCAGCCCAAGGTCAGGCTCTGTATGGCGCTGACAGTGACCCCGGTCAGTTGTCGCTACTCCCTCTATCCAAAGCATGTGGCTTTCTCCCTTCTGAAACTCACTTCTGCTAATTCTACCTGCCTGGGGAGTCAGACCCCACAGCACAGGTGTAATTCCTCAGAGTGGCAACTGGCAGTGGTTCCAGGAACAAGGAACACAACGTCCCCAACGAACAGGGCATCCATTTCCTGAGCCCAGGAGAGGGATCCCGTGACTGAACACCCTGCCCCACAGTGGAAGGAAGAGCCAAGGAGAGGCTTTACTGAGGCCACCAGCATCTCCTTGCCCACTGCCCACTGGGCTGAAAAGTCCTGGCTTTTGTCTTTCTCCTGGAATAGTGGAAAAATACAAAGCACAGAATTATGAACCACAGCGGGAGAAGGGCCCTGATAGCCCCATCATCGGATGTCCTCCTCTTGCCAGCCCTCCTCACCCTGGCCCAGCACAGCCCCCGACGGGACTCTCACTCCATCTCAGAAGGGCAGCTGATTCCTGGCAGGACAGTGCTCAGGGCTGTGACTGCCGCTGTCAGATCCAGTTCTGGCTCCTGCCACTCCCATCTCCTCCTGGTGCTTTGAAACTATATGGTAGTTCCAACACTTTCTCCAAGCCTTGGGGTCTTTGAGAATGCTCTCATGGCCTCCCTTTTCTTTTTTTTAATTTGGCTGCACTGGGTGTTAGTTGTGGCATGCAGGATCTTTAGTTGCAGCATGCAAAAGTTGCGACATGTAGGATCTAGTTCCCTGACCAGGGATCGAACCTGGGGCCCCTGCATTGGGAGCACAGGGTCTTAGCCACTGGACCACCAGGGAATACCCTTTCCTGTCCTGTCTTCCCCAAGCTCGTGCCTTGAGCTGCATTCACCCTCCCTCCTATACCCATGAGACCACACGGCTATTAAGTCTAGGACTGGGCTTCTGTTCTGTCCACTGTGATCTCAGATCCTGCAGTCACCACGTGCCACCAAACCTCCTGGCTCCTCACTACCAGTTGAACCTGACTGGACTTACCCCCCTGGCCACTCTGGGTATCCAACCAAGCCTTAGACGTGGTGTTGACCGTCAGAAGAGCCTGAGGCCTACTATAGTAGACAGATCGTACCTAATTGCTCCACTATTTCCTTGTAGGATTTGGTTTCAATCCCCATCATTACTCCCATTTCCCCTCACCTGGACAGGCTGCTCTTGGCCTATATTCCTTCATTCACTCAGCCACTCAGCATCATACTTGAGAACACAGGGTTTGAGACCAGAAGATCTAGACTCCGCCACTAACTAGCTGTGAGACTTCAGAGAAGTGTCTTAATCTCTCTGAGCACCTCATCTGTAGAACTGGGAATAATAACAGTACCTGCCTCTTAGTTTTGTCATGAAAACCATAAATGAAATAATCTTTGTAAAGCACTTAGCCCAGAAGCGCCGACATTCACTACAAGTACACAATATATGTTCTCTACTATTTTATTTTAAAACTATCATTCATGTATTCACCGTGTGTTTACTGCACCCTCTGACAGGCACTGGGATATAAATCCCCCTCTTAAAGAGAGGAGTCCCCTTGAATCCAGGCAGCACAAACTTACACTGGTACCCAGAGGTCGAGGTGCAGAGGCGCAGTCAGGGCACAAAGGCAGAGAATAGACTCTGAGCACTGTGTGCTGGCCAGGGAGGCACAAGGCACCTTCCACCTTTCCCGCACTCTTTTCAAACCTCTTCGATTCCCCGGGTAAGGTGGCACCACAGGGAAGTGGGAGGTGGGGGATGCTGGAGGGCAAAGTGAGAAATCCCCTCCCCTGCTTCTTTGGCAGAGAGCGGCCTTGCCTCTGCCATGCAGGAGAGGGATGTCCCCTGAGGAGGACTTGCTGAATCTGCCTGGGACGGTTCCGGAAGTAGGAAGGGCAGCCGGGGGTGGGGAGGCGGCAGGAATGTTCTGGCCTGCTGCTCGTACAGGCGAGTGTCCCGAGAGGAGGGCCTCTGGACATCAAAGGTTCCTTTTGTCCCCCTCCGAGTGGCAGGGCAGACCGGCCGCTGGCGATGACTCAGGCCTGGCCCTGACGTCACCCACGCCCGGCCACTGGCCTCCCTCTGCAGCCAGGAAACTGGCTGGGGAGTGGCACTCGCAGACTGCAGCAAATCTCAAAATAAGGAGGCAACTGCCTCTCTCCTCCTCCTCTCCATCGCCCCACAGCACACCTTGCTTTTCTTTTATGCTGCTGCTTTTTTTGGTTTTTTTGGAAGCCTCACGGAAGGTTTTACTTATAGATCAACTTTCAAAATGTAGGAAGTCAGAATGGGTGACATCATCAGAAAAGTATGTGGAGCTGATCTCGACCAGAAGTGAAGAACCCAGAGCAAGAAGGCGGTTAGAACTCCTGAGCCCAGGGAATTGGCAGCGTCTGGGTTTCAAAGGAGCCAGCGCCTCGGAGTAAGTGAAGGCCGCCCCCAGACCCCCTCACACAGCGCCCTTCACCGTGGGGCGCCATCTTGTTCCCTGACACCTGCACCTGGCAGGCCCCAGCCCAGAGGGAGGGAGTGGGGGCTGCATCTGGGAGACCCTCCAAACAGGCACCGAGGGGATCCCTCTGATCTTTCTCTTTTTCCACAGGCCCAAACCAGGACGCATTTCCTCTTAAAACACACACACACACACACACAAACACAGAGAAAGGCCGAATTCTGGTGACAAGGGCCCACATCGTGCCTTTCCCCGCCACCCCTCTTGTTCTGCTCCTCTGCGTCCTTCCCCGCTAGCGCTCTGTTTTGGATGGCCAGCGTGTTTGTTCAGAGTTCTGAAATGTTTGTTTCCTGGTTCTTATACCAAGTCATCAGAAACAAAAACAAACCCCATTTTAGGCAAATATGTGCCCTGTGCTGTCAAGTGGTATTTTCGCACCTAACCTGCTAAAAGTTGGCAGCTCTGGTAAGAAAATGACCACAACCTGCCACCCATACCCAGCATGTTTCTGGTTGTCTGTGGTTGTTCCAGTTCGTGCGCCTCCACTGTCTCATCTCCCTGTTTTCAGAGAGTTTATTTTCATTCCTGCTTGTGCCATTGCATCTGGGATGGTATGCAACACAGAGACTGATGATAATGTATCTTTGATGTCTGTTTTAATTTCACTGAAACAAGTTTAAGTCTTTGTGTAGCCTATAATTTTACAAGCTCTGGAAGTTTCTACCCAAAAAAGTTAAGTTCCCACGAGAAAAGTTTTAACGTGTTCATAAGAATTGCAGAGCACACAGACATAGAAATCATACCCAGCTCCTGGCATCCAAAGTCATCTCCTGAGTCATTATCTAGTCTTTGTATAGCTTACTTAGCCAAGCAGAATTATTCTTTA
This sequence comes from Antilocapra americana, assembly GCA_007570785.1. Taxonomy (NCBI): domain Eukaryota; kingdom Metazoa; phylum Chordata; class Mammalia; order Artiodactyla; family Antilocapridae; genus Antilocapra; species Antilocapra americana. The sequence goes on from ML664154.1 coordinate 8,819,598, forward strand.
TAAATTCTGTTTTATAATGATGGGTAAGGGCATTTTAAAATGTATCTTATGTTATAAATGCAATTGAGAAGCTTGTCACTTAGTGGAGAAGAGTGTCAGATTCCTTGTAAACTGACAACACCCTTTGAAGATTAACCATTGCATGCTAATATATCTGTTTTGCAGGTCTTCCATTTTACTTTTTGTTTTTGTCTTAATATATCAGGTTGTCTCGAAGTGAGGCTCTGCTAAACAACTCTTCTTCTGCCTATAAGATCTGAACACTGTGACCATTGATTTGGTGAGTGTCATTTGTCCCTAATGGCTGCTTGAATTTAGTTGACTAAATGTATTATTTTATTTTGTTGTAAGGTACAGGGAAAGGGAAGAAGGCACAGGGACTTCTGCACATAATGATAACAGCTGAATCAAAGAGGATAATAGTAATAGTTAAGAGAGGCTAATTGCTATAATAGACTGAAAAAGGTACAATGACTCAAACACAATAGAAGTTTATTTCTTGGTCCTGTAACAGTAGAGGTCACACATTCATTCAGAGACATAGGTTGAGAAAGGCTCCACCTTCTGCAGTATGTTGTTTTAAAGGTCACCTGGACTGTTTCCACTTCCTAGCAGAGGAGGAAGTGAAAAAGTGCACATGGAGATTTTTATGGCCCCTGCCTAGAAGTGGCCAGGACAAATCTACTCACATTCTATTGGCTAAAATGCTAGTCACATGACCACATCTAACTGCAAAGGGGTCTGGGAAATGTAGTCCCTGAATGGGGGCAGCCTCTTCCCAGTAACAGCTCTGAAGTCTTTCTAAAGAAGAGGTCGTCCTCTCTGCACAGCATAATGAGGAACTTAGAGATACTCAAAGGTAGGATAGCAGAATGAAGCAGTGGGGGAAGTAAAAAGAGATCAGATATTTAGAATTATATTGATATAACTGACACTTTTTGGTAAGGAGTGGGCAAGGAGCAGATTTTTCAAGATGCCTCTGTCTGTTCTAATGCTGAGCCTTTACGTAAGTACCACTAGCCCACCAGAGGCCAGTGAACCACAAAGGGCATTCTTCCCTCCACTTTTTCCCCCCTCCAGGGTCCTTTTGGTTTAAGACCATTCTGGCTCTGTCATGCTTGTAGGAATTGTACAATAGAATTCTGTTCTCCTAGTGGTCACTAGGAAAGCTCTTGGTGTTTTTTTGTTTTTTTTGTTTTTTAAAAGCTCGTGGTTCCATTTGCTCCTAGGGCTTTGGGAAGCTACCCTGTTCCAGATCTTGGCATGATTTTTAATATTGGGAGGTAGAGGGGGGAATTCCTGACAAGATGGGATCCTGAAACCAAGTTATAAGAGAAACATGTGAAAGTAGACTAAAAAAGGCTCCAGCTGAGGATATTAATGCTACCCAAAGGATTAGATGTATACTTCTAGCTTTTTCTTTTCAGGAAAAGTTGCAAAACATTTACGGCAATCATGAATGGTAAGACTGTAAGCCTTGTTTGAAGAACCCTGAACTAATTTTATATGTTATGTAGTCTTTTCATCATTGTTGGTCTTGGTGCAGTATCCCCCTTGCTGGAAAATATCAGAAACCATATGGTGGTGCCTTTATGGTGGCCATAAGGTGTCATAAAGATCTCCAATAAAAATGGGCTGCATGTGCTCACTTTAGCAGCACACATACTATAAAAATGGTTTCCAGTCCTTGCCTGAGCTGCCTGGTACCTCCTTCTCTAGTTTCATTGTCAATATCTGGCTAGACACTCTGGTTTTAGATTATATTTTACTCCTGGACTTGACATTTCTGGCACTCACACCCACACCCTGAAGAATACACATTGTCCATTGTGTGGGAAGGCCAGCTACTGACTGACCACACAGCTCTCAAAGCCTGGCCTCATCTCCTATTACTGCTGCCTCGCCCCCGCCCAGTCCCCTCACATCAGGAGGAGTGGGATAGAAGAATGAGTTGATTTGTTGCAAAAATGCTTCAACCTTTCAAAGCCCATTTTCTTGGTTTGGTGGGTCCCAAAAGAACCTACTGAGTGGAGAGCTGGCTGGGTTAGCGGAGAAAACTAAAGATAAGACCAAGTGGAGTGGGAGAGCCTAGGACCTGCAACTAGGGAGCAGCCACAAAGAGTAAGCTGAGAACAAGTACCAGGTTTCAAAGGCTGGAGTCGAGTGGGAATGATCTGCTGCTACATGCCCAACCCTAAAGGAGTCTGCCAGGAAGGGTGGGGCCGAGACCATGGTCAAGAAGGAAAAGTAGTCAGGGTCTGTTCACTGGGGAGACTGTCGCAGGTTGTTAATTTCAACTGCCATGTGAGAATGACTCCTCAAAGCACTAAGGATGCAGGAATTGACATAGGAGTGAGGGAGTGAGCTGCAGTCAACCTGATTTTTAATGTCTAGCTGCCTAGTGTGGCAGAAAGAGGCATGCCACCACCAAATCAAAATTTCATTGCCATCAACACAACCCCTCCACAGGGTTGGTACAGCATGCTAGGTTAACACTACCAACCCACCAGTGAGGCAGGGGTAACAAGCACACTTTGTAAATACTTTGATCTTCAACGTTTCCAAAAATGCATCAGAGTAGATATTAGGGGAAAAGTTAGACTTTCTCAAGCTTCCTTAACTTATAATTTTATATTTTATTTTAGTGAAAAATTTTTGTTGAAGTGAGTGAAGTCATTCTGTCCTGTCCGACGCTTTGTGACCCCATGGACTGTAGCCCACCAGGCTCCTCCATCGATGGAATTTTCTAGGCAAGAGTACTGGATGGGTTGCCATGAAATATAGTTGATTTATACAATGTTGTGTTAGTTTCTGGTGTATAGCAAGGTGATTCAGTTTAATATATATATATAGCACATTTGGGTTTTTTTTTTTCCCATTCTCCAATTCATGTCAGGGGTACAATTCAATGTGAGGCTTCATAGTCTTTTCAGAGCTTAAGTCATGCCTACTGATTCAAACGTGGTCTGGGCACAGCTGGCTGATGTAGGCAGTGCTTGGACCAGTTGATTATTTTTAACCCCAGGTTAAAAGTTTTATACTTTTCAGGGCATAGAAGTATAAGCCCCCCTCTTGCTCTGGGTCAGCATTATGAATGTTCTGTTACTCCCTTTGGAAGATTTTGCAATCAGGGCATGTCACAGTCACCAAAGCTGAGAATTCATGGTAATGGGGCTTCGTGCTTTCTCATGCTGAAATCCCCTGACTTCTTGTCAAGAACGCAGTTGGAAAACACCACGCTGAAGACTTCAGGGTTTTGTTTTTAACTCAAGCCTCTGGTTTTCATCAGAACTTTACAGCTTCCTCTCACCTCTGAAATGGTATTTTTAAAAGTGTAAAGCTGAGGTTCTGTCAGAATAAGTATGGTAATATACGTGAAATGGTTTGGACAACTTAGGAAAATATGTGGCAAGTCAGGGTGTTGATGAAAACAATTACCATCTTTATGATCAGTATTGGTGTTTGGATTTTGGTATTGCTAATCATACTGCAAGTATCATTTTATTTATTTATTTATTGGTCTTTCTAAATTAACTTGCACCTGAAATCTTTAGCACCATTTCCTAACTAGCCAAAGCATGTGGTGTAAAAATTTCAAGGACATTTGGAAAGGTTAGGCCCCTGGCCTAGGGGGCCTAACCGAGAAGCTTCTACTGTTACTCAGGTTTGACCTGGGATTCACTGAGATCCATGAGAGAAAGTAGAGTTGAGCCATCTGTCTGCCAAAAAGGATGCTTCCTGGCATTCCATGGGGCTCCCAGTGCATTGGCCAGAAGAGGCTTTGAAAGCCTCCATGGAAGGAGGCTGGAAGCTCCATGGAGTCTCCGGCCCTGGGTGGAGTCTCCCAAGCTGGAATGAAGCCCATCATCTGTCCAGAAGCCCCTTAGCAGAGTGCAGTCAGTCTGAGTGGTGTTCTGGGGTGAGGCCATGGGGATTATACACAGAGGCAACAAGCATGAGACCAAATCAAAAGCAGTAAAGATGTTGTTCAAACTGAATTCACTTCCACATCCCTGTTCCTAGTCTATTATCTTCAAATGTAGCAAGAAAGTAGTATCTAGTCTAAAGGATTTTCTTATTGACCCAAATTTCTGGGCATTGACTATGCCAAGGTACTTTGCAAAAGAGAATGTAGCTTAAAATTCACCCCAGCACCAGACTCAGTCTGTCTTCCAAGTCCTCTTGCAGCAGTGAGGCCATGGCTGGACTCCTAAGAAGTCTCTCTTCCCTCTTCTTTTCATTCCCCATGAGTCAAATTCTTTTTCTTTACTTAAAAAATAATTTAGCACTGTTTTTCAAATAAAAAGAGCCATAACTAGTCACTATACAAAATCTGGAAAATAAAGAAAAGTATCAAGAAGAAACCAACAATCTCCAGTAATCTGAAAACCAAGCAACAATTCAATATTAACATGTTGATGCATTTCTTGTCAGTTTTTTCATATATATTCTTTTCTTCTTTTGAATATTATTGAAATGCTATTTTATATGCCTCTTTTTAAATTTTATGTATGTTATAAACATTTTTCCAAGTCACTAGATGATTTCACCCCACTTAACATTATGTTGTAAACATTTTTCCAAATCACTAAATGATCTTTTGAAATTTTTATTTTTAATGGCTGTGTTTCCATTGCATGGATATGTCTTAATTTATCCATTCTTTTTTATGTACATTTTCATTGCCTCTAGTGTTCTGCTATTGTAAACGTGAAAACATTCTTATAAATAAATCTTGGTGGACATCTGAGGGAAAATTCCTAGAATTGAATCAGTAGGTCAGATGGCCTATTTTTAAAGTTCCTAATGCATAAATCAGCCCCTGAAAAGTTACCAATGTCTATTTCAAAATCTAAGTCCCCTTCAGTTTCTCATGTTAAAATGCATGTTCCTAGGCCCTGGTGGCATGGAAAGCTCTGAGGAGGGGGCTTATTTTATTTTAATGTATATTAAAATACATTATGTATTTTATGTATTTTAATATACCCTCCTAGTCCCTATGTACATTAAGATCTAAGGACTATTGATAATACTGTGTTCCATTTAATAAACATTTTAATTTTCAGCAACACTTACTAGGCAGAAAAAAAATCAAGGGACTCTAAGCTAGTACATCCAAACTAGAATTTAACTTAAAGGTGTTTTTGTCTTCTGAATTTTAGATTTCTCCTTAATCGTGATATGATATAGTTGAAAGTTTATCAGCTAGGGAGTTTGAAAACTTTACTGTAAATATAAGATAACTGAGCCACAGAATAGTTCACTTACTCACTTGTGGTTGTTACCCAGAGATCTAGTGGCAGAGGAAGAACTAGAACTTGGGTGACAAAGGGCCTGGATCCACCCAGCCTCTGGGTAGCACTACCAAGTCCTAGCTTGTACTACTTACTGCACAACAGAACAATAAATTGAGAGACGAGTTGTTGGGTCAAAGAATACCAACTTTATTCAGAAAGCCAGCAGCCATCTTACCCAAGTTAGAGTTCGGGCTTCTTTTATACTAAAACAGGAACAGATTTGACTGGCTGTTGCAAACATCTAGATGTTGGAATCCTTTGTTCCTGCAGTCTTCCACATAGATCTGGTCACAGTGTTCCTATAAACCTCCAGCAAGACAAATGTTATTCTCTATTATGCAACTTTTTATCTCTAAAAGAATGGAGAAGTGTTATACTTTTAAAGGTCACGGTCTTGAGAATGGGATATCATGTACATTTTGGACTGCTGGCAGCATTCTTTTTCGCAAAGTGTTGAGCCAGCATGCCTAAGCACAGGCAACAGAGTGCAAGGGTTAGAGCTGGAGGAATAGCTCCAATATGGAGTCAGATTTGTTCTTCTCTGTTGCAGTAGTAGAGACCAGGCACTGTGAGAAGACTGACTCCTAAAGTGAGCCCCTGGTTCTACCAGGGAATGTTTATCTGCCTTCTGATAGGCAGGGCGTATCTCAGGACATGTGTGGACAGCCCAGACCCTGTGAGGGACACTATAAGAGACTACCCTGTGCCCTGAGCACCAAGATGCTAACACTCAGTCTGAGGAAGACATAGGGCGGCCATGTGGATCCAGGCCATAAGAGCCGAGTAGGAGGTGGGGTCCAGAGTCAGAAGCCAAGAGAACAGAGCAGGGACAGCAAGATTCACACTGTGGGAAAATGTTAGGTCACAGGAGGCATGAGTGGAAAAGACAAAGCCAGAGCAGAGGGGTGCTGCAGTGGTTCAGCCTTAAGGATGGAGTCTCATTACCCAAATTCATGGTCAGGCAAGGTACTGCTCCCATCTCCACCTGCCTCATCATATCTGAAAGGTGCTATGTGCTTGGCTGCCTTCTGATGGGAGGTAAGTAGGAGCACACGGCCATTGGAGCAGTGAGTCAGAGAAGAGGTCCCCAAGGATGGAAACCTGGAAAATGTTCTGTTACATCAGAGAACATAGTGAACAAACAACAACCAAGTTCTAAAATTCTCACCACCTTCTAAGAGGAAGTGTGACTATCCATCCCATCTGCATAACTCTTCTCAAAGTCATCAGACCACCATCTCGTCATTTGGCTTTCAGCTTTAGCCTCAAGTTCAGCCTCCACAGACTGCTCAGCCCCCAACAGTCCCCAGTTCATGATCAGATTCTGTAAGACACCGTCTAGATTCCTCCATGCCCAAGTTCACATGCATCTTCTGTGAATGCACCAGGTGAAGCACAAGAGCCAGAACCCAGAGAACCCAGAGGAGAACCTTCACAGCATCTGTCCTCCACACAGAAGCATGAGGGAATCTACCTAGGATCACCAAGCTTCCCTGCTTCTGGGCAGGGTCTCCACTGGCTCTTGGCTGTCCTCATGCAGGATCACTGCCCTCCTGATTCTCGACCTCCAGGCCAAATCTGCAGAAGCAGGGTCTTGATGAGTATGGGTTCTGGGAAGGTCCACAGCCTCCCTTGAATCAGGGGTACAACAGATGGAAGCTGACTTTCCAGACATGGCTGGGGCAGTTTGAGTCATCCCCACGGGGTTGGCCCTTTTCAAAGCCCATCTCCCTGGTCGTCTGAACACCTTCCTTGGCTGAGGCACCTTCTGCTACTCAGATGGAATTCTGCTTGCCGGCAGAGCCTGGATCCCTAGGTTGGGAAGCTCCCTGTGGTGGTGACAGCACTGCCTCGAACCCAACTCCCAGGACGTGGAAATCAGAGGTCTAGGACACCCAGACAAGGCGCCCACACGCTGCGGGACATGTGGGCAGTCAACAGGGTAGGAGGTCCAAGGGCGAGGCGTGTTCAGTGGGGCCTCTGACATCTGACAAATGCCACTGGTGGTCCCATCCTTACCTGTCTGTGCTGACTCCATGTCCCACCACCAACCACCACCCCGTGCTAATAAGGTACTAACTTGAGGAATAAAAAGCACTTACACAGTCTCTGGCTAAGGGTTCAGGAAGACCCCAGCCCAGGCAAAGTCTGTCCCTGACCCATGGCTGCTTCATCGTGGCCTTCATTTTACTCCACGGGAGCGAATGTCACTGGTGTCAAGTCTGCCTGCTGGGCCAAGAAATGCTGCCTTAAAGAAAGCCAACATTCCCAGATGGTGAAGTCTTACTGCTGATGTCAGGAGGAACTGGACAAACCTGAGGCCTCACCCCATATCAAGGGCCTCATTTTCCATCATCAAAATGCCAAACAGCACACATGGCTATGTAGACAGTATTTGGAAAGCTGGAACAGCGAGAGATCTGAAGCCACACCAGTCAAGCTCTGAAGGCCCCACAAGTGACTGCCATCTAGACTGGGGACCATCAAAATGAGCCCCGATGAGTCTATCAGGATGGCTAAAATTAAAAAAAAAATACTGATGTTGCCAAATGCTGGCGAGGATGTAGAGAAAATGGATCACTCATACATTGCTGGTGGGAGTATAAATGGTGCACCACTCTGAAAGAGTTTGATAGTTTTTAATAAAGGTTAGCATACACATACCATGTATTCCCACTCTTGCATATTTACAGAAGAGAAATGACAACTTAGGTTTACACAAATGAACCTTCACAAATGGGGCTTCCAGGTGGCACTAATGCTCAAGAACCTGCCTGCCAGTGCAGAAGACATGAGACGTGGGTTTGATACCTGGGTCAGGAAGGTCCCCTGGAGGAGGGCATGGCAACCCACTCCAGGATTCTTGTCTGGAGAATCCCACTGACAGAGGAGCTGTAGGGTCACAAACAATTGGACTTCACTGAAGTGACTTAGCAGTCACATGAGTATTCATAGCTGTTTTATTTGTTCTAGCTTAAAACTGGATACTCGCCAAATGTCCTTCAGTGGGTGAATGGATAACAAACTGTGATACATTCACATCATGGAATACTGTTCAGCAATAAAAAGTCACATCTTCCCATCCAACTTGAATGGCTCATAAGGGCGTTCTGCTGGGTGAGAGAAAGTCAGTCCTAAAGGGTTACAGACTGCAAGATTCCATTTATATAACATTATCAAAGGGGCAAAATTACAGTGCTGAGAACAGATCAGTGCCAGGGACTAGGCTTGGGGGAAGGAGTTGACTATGGTGGGGTAGCGCAGGGAGTTTCTTTGTGGTGATGGTGCAGTTTTGTATCAGGATTGTGTTGACAGCTACTCCAGTCTTCACATGTGGTAAAATTTCATGGAACTCTAGACACACACACACACACACACACACACACACACACAGGTACATGTAAAAACTGCTAAAATCTGAAGCAGTAGTCTGTACCTAAGTTAACAGTGTTGTGCCAGTATTAGCATTACTTTCTTGGTTTAGAGAATGTATTACAGTAGTATTGATAAAAGTATCATTCTGAGAAGGTAGGTGACATCATATAGCTACTGTAACTGTTTTTTCAACTTCCTGTGAATCGTAAACTAGTTCCCGCCAAACTATTAAAAACAACTTTTTAAAAGTTTAAGTTTAATTAAAGAAGGAGGTTGTTCCTCACCCCCCAAAAAGGGGGATTCAGCCACTGGCTGCTCTTTTGTGAGCAACTCCTATTGTTTATTGCTAATTTATGGTTCGGCTTCTAAGGCGGCGTCCTAGTGGCTTTGGCCTCACCCTCTGCATCTTGGAGTCAATCAGAGTTGGCCCAACTCAGATGCAATCGAAGCTCAAGTCTTGCAGGGCTACGTGTGAAGATCCCCCCTCCCCCCACCCTGAGGTTATAACTTCAAAGCGAGATGAAGACTCAGATCTAAGAAACGGTCTCACGGTGAAAATCTAGGACGAATCATCCTTCCAGCCCCTGCACAGTAATTTCGACTCTGGAATGGCTCTTTGTCTTCCCTGCTCTTCATACAGATTATTCTCTTCACCTTCACCAAAGGGCCCCTCCTCTAATAGAAGGAGATTAACCCTTCTTTGCGCCTCCCCCCACCCCCACCAGCCTCATTCAGTGGAGGGCTTTCTCTCACCAGCTCTGCTCTCTCCGGGCCTCGTACCACAGCTGAATGCCCCAGCCTGAGATGGCTGCCTTCCCTCTGAAGCATTTGCGCCTCTGTCAAACACCTTTTTGCCAGACTTGGCCCTGGGAAGACAGTTTTGAAATTAAACTTATCGTGAGCTGCTGGGGTTCGCAGAGAATTGCACAAGGCCCTGGGCGTTTAGGTCAAGGGCTCCCCGCTGTGCTCATTACCTTCGGGGCCTCATCTGAGCGAAATTCTAGTGTTATTTACTCACTTGTTTTGTGGAGGGGTCCCCAGCGCCACCTAAGATCAAAGCTGTGCCTATGGGGCTGCTGTCTACGTGGCATCCTATCCGGATATGACAAGAAACACACACAAGCCACTGTCCCCCCAGGACTGGCCTCAGCCCCTAATTTCCGGCCGAATCTTATTTATTAGGGGCAGTCATCCCAAGAGACTGTGGGAAGGGGGCCTAAGTGTATTGGTGTCTCAGGCCTGGCTGTGAGTTGTAATCAGGACGCCTGAAAGGGGACTGACTATTTGAGTTGTTTTGTCTTCAGTAGGCGTTGGTGAATCTCCTAGTTTTGCACCTTTTGGTTTCAAAACTGTACTGAACAACGGAAAATGAAACCTGCAATTTATTTTTAGCTGCTAATGCTAACTCATGAGATTTTTTTTCTTTGCAAACCAAATAGGATAAAGGCTACTTCAGCTGGCTGAACTTAATCTGATTGACTTAATATAGCAATCAAGTCTGCTTCTCTGATACTTCTCAAATGATACTGGGTCCCAGGTGATATTTTTGGCTAATATTTACTATTATTGCTTAAAATTATGTTCTGTTGAGCTTTAAAAAAGTTAAATAGCTAAACATTTTCTTCTGGGAGGAATCGGGAAAGAAGTCACAAACCCTCTATACTGGAATCTATTTGTTGACTCACTTATTCTATAATCATTTTTGAGGCATCTGTTTAAGTGAAAGGTGGATTTTTTTTTTTTTTTTTTTACTAGTTGAGCCACTGTGTTGAACTACAAAGAGCAGAATACTCATAATTTAGGAATCTGGCTTTTATCCTGGTTGCTGAGGTCTTCAGATATCATACTCCCTGAATCTGATTTTTTTCCCTCCCTTCAAGAAAGGGTTTAGATGACATCTTTCCAAGTGCCTTGCCCATCCTGTAATTCTGTGTAATGCACTCTGCCACTGACAGTGCAGGGAAACGTTGAGGCACATTTTGGAGGCCATGATGTTGTCATCAGGCCGCTCTTAATTTCTGTCTCCTGTTTCCCTATTCTAGGAGGGACAGATGTAAACATAGCCTGTGGTCTGCTCTCCAGACAACTTGTGCCCCTCCCCACCTTGGTAAACAAGTGATTAAGAAATTGAAAGACTTCCATAGGTATTTTTAGTCCCCAGATCCATTCCTTAACGCATGGAACAAGTTTTCTCATTTTAGGAAGTGGTTTCAGGAGACAAAGCTGAGGATTCCACTGGGACTGGTAGGAGCAGAGAAAGGACCCCTAATTTGATGTTGGTCAATTAACAGCCTACCCGTAGAAGTCCCTCCATCGCATCAGGCAATGCTCTATTTGCCGTGGGAGAGACACAGGTCTCACAGGGTGCCAGCCAGAGACACGAGTAAAAGCAGATAGTTCAATACAACAAAAACATACTGTGCTTTTATCTTTCGTGCAAAGGAAGTGAAGATTCACTGAGGTTTGTTAAGCTGCTCTGGTGAAAAGAGGTTGATGGTCATGACCCTTCTGAAATACGGAGTCATTTATCTGAGAGAAGGAAAAGCAAATGACTTTGTTCCCAGGTTGTTGTGGAATATTCGTGGCCCAGGATGCACAAGGAGAGGAGAGGATTATCCTCTCACGTGAGGTAAATTTTCCCCACCTGTAAGATTTCTTCCTTCTCTACCTTCATTTACATCCCCACCTTCCCTCTTCAACCTCATTGCCAGTCTCTCTAGAAAGAAGAAATTCAGCCTTCTTGTGGAATGTCTTTGGGCAGTTCAGGATCTAGAAGACCCTGTTGTTACATTTGCTCTCCATCTGGGGAGTGGCAAACAGGGATGGCTGCGAACAAATGTGTGACTAAGGATGCAGGAATGCTCTCAGCCTCGGTGGGCAGGCCAGATCCTTTTCAGTGCCACGTTTCCAATGCATTGTAGAGAGAAAGCAGGGGCAATCTACTGCTAGAGCTGAGGTCATGATACTGAAAATTATGGTGAGCCATGCTGACAGTATTCCCACAGGAGAGTCTAAGCTGGATGAGGGTGAAGTGGGATGTTGTCTATCACAGTCTCCCTGGAAACACAAAGTCAGTCACCACTTTGTCTCAGTTGAAAACGCCATGGTTCACATTCCCTTCTTCCTGAAGCCTTTCCTTGAGGGTACCCTCAGTGTGGTCCCCAGGGCTTGCTGCCCAGTCCTTGCCATCAAACGTGTGCTCCTTGCCCACATCTTCAACAGATGCTGATGGATGAAAGTGAGAAAGCTCATGTCTTGAGCAAACTCCGGGAGATGCTTAAGGACAGGGAAGCCTAGTGTGCTGCCAACTATGGCGTCGCAAAGAGTCAAACATGACTGAGTGACTGAACAGTAGCAACAAAAGAACTGGAGCAGGCTTCTTGGAGCTCAAACTCCTCATGCTCATCCATTTATCTAACCCTTTGTTCTACTGCCTTAGGAGCGTCGAGAGAGATAATCCTCCTCTTATATTTCTATCCTGAGCAGGCTAGAGCTCATAGAGTTGATTAGAAAGCCCCCTTCGCAAGCTCTCTGGTTGCCATCTAGAATTACTGCCAATGAGTGAGACAGTCAATTGGCCACATAACCAGAAAGCAGGAGGCTCAGAGTGCAGCTGTTGGCCTAACCAACCTAGGAAGCAAGCTAGGCTGGATTTTTTAGAATCCCAAACCTTCAGAGCTAGAAGGGATCTTAAATGGGGGCCAAAGCAGATGTCCACATAAAGAGGCAATCATTAAAATGATGCACTTGAAACATTAAAGTTGGTTGAGGAAAGTTTCCCATTTAAAAGTTAGACTTTTCAAAAGTTCGTTTTAAAAATGTGTTAAGGGGACTTCCCTGGTGGTCCAGTGGTTGGGACTTTGCCTTCTGATGCAGGGGCGCAGGTTCAATCCCTGGCTAGGGGTTAAGATCCCATGTGCCGCACAGCTGAAAAACCAAAACATAAAATGGGAGCAATTGTTGTAACAAATTCAATAAAGGCTTTAAAAATGGTCTGCATCCAAAATGATCTTTAAAAAAAATAAAAAATAAAATATTTGGGGGGAAGGAACTCATCATATGGACTTAAGTTATCTGTTTAGGACAGAAATACTATTTGTGAGTAGAAACCAGGTCCATCTTGATTGTTATATTGATTTTTCTTTGATAATTTAGATTAGGACCATCTAACAACCAGATAACAGATTTACCCTCAAATGCAGGCTTGTAGATTGGAGAAGGAAATGGCAACCCACTCCAGCATTCTTGCCTGGAGAATCCCAGGGATGGCAGAGCCTGGTGGGCTGCCATCTATGGGGTGTCACAGAGTCAGACACAACTGAAGCGACTTAGTAGTAGCAAAAGCAGCAGAAGGCTTGTAGAAAAATTTTAATACAGAAAATGAGTAAACTCACTTATTAAGTGTGTGATCTTGGGCCAATGACCATATCTCTCATAACCTTGGTTTCCTCATCTGTACCACAGAAAGACAGGACTTCATTAGGTGAAGTCGTTTTTTCAGATGGATACATAAGCTTTTCCACTGATTTTGCCTGATAAAACATTTCCAAATGATGACAAATCTCTGACCAAAATTGTTATCCTGGTTTCTACCCTTAACTTTCCAACATGGTCTAGTTAATTCCTTTTCTCTTATTCTTTTCCACTTGCTGGTCCAAACTGTCGGCAGTTGGTACCCACGGTTCCCAGAGCCTGGAGAGTTGAAACTGTTTCATCTAAACAGGGATGATCCTGGCTCCAGGGAGCGGAAGTCTTCTCTACCGCAAGTCTGTGCAGTAAGATTCTTACATCAGGGCAGAGTGTGAATGAAGCAGGTTTCATTCTCTTTAGATTGGTGGAAAGACCCAGACTTTGGAATCAACTGGACTTGGTTTGAATCCTAACTCTGCTATGTTTGACTGGTAATCTCAATTAGTTCCTCACCTAAAGGTGATGATAACTAATACTCATCTTGCAGGATTTTGGGTGAGAATTAAATGACGTGTGCTGTGCTTAGTTGCTCAGGCACGTCTGACTCTTTGTGACCCCATGGACTGTAGCCCACCAGGCTACTCTGTCCATGGGGATTCTCCAGGCAAGAATACTGGAGTGGGTTGCCATGCCCTCCTCAGGGGATCTTCCCAAGCCAAGGATCAAACCCAGGTCTCCTGCATTGCAGGCGGATTCTTCACCATCTGAGCCACCAGGGAAATCCATGAATACTGGAGTGGGTAGCCTATCCCTTCTCCAGGGGATCTTCCCGACCCAGGAATAGAACCAGGGTCTCCTGCATTGTGTGTAGGTGGCTTCTTAACCAGCTGAGCTACCAGGGCTAGCTAAAATATTGAGTACGTTGTAGGCTTTCAATAAAAGGTAGCTGCTGTAGACTTAGCTCTGATCACGGTAGAAAGCAGAAGTTCCTGCCTACATCTTTAGGCAAAATGTAGATGTTTAAAGTAGCACTGGACTTTCCTAAGAATTTAGGCTAAAATATCATCCAAAGGCATTTTTAGTCATTGGTGAATTGTTACCATGTTGCTTCTGTGAACATCCTACAAACAAATGTTAAAAAACAACCTCGTAAAAGTGTTTAAATTCTAAGAATTTAAGCAGAAATGTTACATCTGGCAAACATTTTATTTTTAAAAATTGAGATTAGACTAGCTGAACCTGGTAAAAATTTACCCACAAATGTTGAATATCTATATTAGGTATAAACGGAAACCAGCTGTAGTTTTTAATGTAGTGAATGGAGCAAAGAAATGTGCAAACCAATCCAAATGTTTATAAACCAAGGATTCCTCTGGGACTCAGTGCCCTGACTTTATGTTTTGTTTTTTTTTAAACAGAGAGTCAAGCTTTGTTCATACTTGAATTATGTACTTTGCATAAGTCATGCAATTTGACTTGAACCCACAGGACTGAAAATAAAATGAACTCAGACTGTAGAAGGAGACTGTAAGCAAGTAAGGGCATTAATCAAAGTGAAAGACGCACCCCTTACTGTGAGCTCTGTCCTTCTCCAGCCTGCTCCTGCCAGATTATTTAGGGTTCCTTGTGCTTGACTCATCAAAGTGGTAAAAACAGGTTAAAATTTTCATCACGGAAAAGGCATTTGCCTGATAAATGAACATTTGTGCCTATGTCCCGAGGAGATTGACAAGAGGGCAATTTTTAAAAATCATAAGTGTGTGCATACCCTTGCCACTTGTAATCACGACAAGGCTTAAGTAATTTGGGCATGAGCATTTTTTTTTTAAAGTGCAAAACAGGATTTACTAGTTGAGAATGTCTGTCTAAACAAGCTCATCCATCCAGGTGCCCTCAACTACAGTTCAAATTTGTTTAATACAAGCAGGTTTGGTAAAAGAGCCACATTTGTTGGTTAAATGTTTTGGGACTTCACAAAATAAACCAACATGTGGCTTTTAGACGCGTTTTGACAGAAGAATAGACAGCACCCCACAGGGAGGTTTGGAAACCGCTTGCCCTGGCACCTGGCTTCCGAGCAGCAGTCAGGAACCTGACCATCTTCACCACTCTGCCCCGACTAAGTGAGTGTAGCACTGTGCACTCATCTTGTGGGACCTGATATGGATTACGGTCCTTGTCACTGTCATCTATTATCTCAGACAGAGGAGGCAGCAACTTCATTTCATGTGTCCAGAGTAGATTCCATATCGTGTGTATTTAGCTTCCATGATAATTTGTGAGTATTTTCATGTGAATGTTTGAGTCATTGCTGAGGAATTTCTGGACAGACACCAAGAGCATCAAATGCCTAGGTTTTCGCTTCAACCTTCTCCAACCCCACTCCCAGGACTCTGCTTTATAGATGACCATACATTAAACTGGTACCTTGTAACTGAGCACTATAGTCTCTCTAATTCTCAACTGCCATAGTAAAGAAGGAATTAGCCTAAGGACACTCCATTCTAATTTTCTGTCGCTGTCACTGCTAACCAGAGCTCCTAGAGCAATGCTGTGGGGGTGGGGATGATGGCTCCACCATTGGTATTAGACCAGAAGCTACTGTTTCCGTTAGAGCCACATTTATTTCTGGAATAGTTGTGGGAGAGAAATGTGCTCCAAAGAGAAGAGGACTCAGTGTGGTTCAGGTATGACCGACCATCTGGCCAGCCCAACTCAGAGACTTTAAAGAGTACAGGTTAGAGATAGGTTGGGCACTTTCCATACATTGAGCTAAAAATCGCTTGGGTGCTGTGGAAGGAGACAGAATGAGAGTTAGAAACAAAGGATCTGGTCGTGAAACCTAGTACCTAGGTTAAGATATTCAAATACATTTTCTCCTTTAAAAAAATTATGGGGAACTGGAATGTTTTGCTGATCTGATTATTTGCAGCTAGTCCTTACAGAAAATAGAGGCAACCCCAGAAAAGATGGATTCATTGTTGCACATGTTGAAATTAATGAACGTTAGCATATTAGTGATGCAATAGGCAATTAAAGACTTTTGGAGAAATATGAGGAAGAAAAACATAGTATTATATACTCAAAATCAGTCTCATAGCATTTTGTGAAAATGTTGGCTTACATCCAGGATCTAAGGGTCGGGGTGGGTATGGTTTCTTTGTAGCTGAAGAAAGAGTAGAAAAGAATCTGGTCTATTTCCTTAAAAATAAAAAACTTCATGTTTTTTTACAGCATGATAAATGAAATGCTTTTCTGATTTTTTACTTGCCGGCAGGATCTGGAGGAAATTTTTCTAGCAGGCTATGCTGTTTTCCTCTCTTTGGGAACATGGTGACACTGGTTTTGTAGCAAAACAGTCTCTGCTTATTAGGCATTTCTTCAAAATCCTGAATAAGCAGCTCTTTCCACATTTTTTGTTCCACATGTTAAACATTTCACTGCAATTTGAGCTTCAATTGTGTGTGTGTGTTGATATGAAAGACTGAAAGGGAATGCCTAAGGATTCTTGAAGGTTTTTTCTTTAAAAATTTAATTCCTACGATTATGTATCAGAGTCTCTACGGAAGGTGATTCCGATTTATTACATACAGCCAAAGTAAAGCCCATCAATCTTGAGCAGCGGGGTTAGGGAGGGGATATTGAAGAAGACATGAAATTCGGTGTTTGAGTAGATGAGATTTAATTTTCGGAAAACATTTCACTCATAAAACGGATAGCACCCCAGTGTCAGCTCTGACCTCCATGATGTCAATGTCATCGTGGGAGCGTAGCTAAGATAAGCCTCAAAGTAAAACAAAGAAACATTGCATGTCAGCTCTACACCATTTCTTCCCTTACAGTTTGCATGATACATACACACAAAGCCTCTTGGCATTCCTGTGAATGGCTTGTTACTTTACAATTTAGCTTTTGGAGGGGGGAAAAGGGAGAAAAATCATTTTGCAGTACAGTAAGCTGTTGCAAGACTTAACATTATTTAGGTCAGTGTCCTAAGGACAGCTTTTATTGTTCATGATGGTCAGCTAGACAGCCAAAGGAAATCAGCATTAATTTATCTTTCTGTAACTGCTTTTATTCTGCTTCTAAGTTTAAGCAAATTCATTCACAATTTCACACCATTCCGATGAGGAGGTATCTGCTGTTATGTACTGCAGATACATTTAGCAGAATACATTTACACGACTTGTGGTTAGAGGTTATAGCACGGATACAGACAGCTGATCATGCATTCTTCTACAAGCCTGCCGGCACCAGTTAGGATTCTGAAAAATAATCTAGAAATGCTACACCCTTTATAACACGACTCTTTACTTTGCAATAGCTTTAAAAGGTTTGTTTTTGTTGTTGTTTGCTAGCAATTCTATGAAATCAACAGTCTATAAAATGCATCCCGAGCCAGATACATACTGTATTGAAAGCTTTCTTCAGGAAGAAGATATGACAGTGTTCGTTCCAGCTCATTTTCTTCCTTAGCAAAAAGGACTGTTTGATTCTCAGAAGCAGAAGGACCCAGTCATTGTGCAGCAGCTCTGCTGAACTGTATGAAATGCCTTCTACTGCCTGGTTGCAGAATTTGGAGTTTGCTAAACAGTGTTTAGTGATTGGGCTCATCTTGCATCACCAGTTGATGACATTTTTCTTTGTTCCCTCCTACTCAGTTGAACCAAGACTCTGAGGCTGATATGCAATGTCACTTACAACATTAATCAGATACCGCATTTAAGGTGAGCTGTCCCCTGCCTCCTCCTTCCCCAGAGCTCGTGTGCTGCATGCAGTGCGTATCTGGCTCCTGCGAGCCTAAGATGGCAGGCAGGATTAGCCGTGCTTGTGCTGTGTGTGCATGCTGTGTAGAGAATTCATTACACGTTGCCTAGTATTTCAGATGTGAGTATGTAAATGCTCGGGATGCCATATCATCTGGTAGCGAAGACTTGTTTTTGCCTCATTACAGCCTTAGCTATTTCAGCATCAACTTTCAGTTCCGATTCATTTGCTTCTGGATGTTTGCTTTTCATCACATTCAAAATAGATCTTTACCTTTTTTTTTTTTTTTAACAAAGCCAAAAAAAAAAAAAAATCCCCTAAAAACAAAACCAACAACTAAACTCTGCTACCAGATGGTGTCTCCCCTTTCTCCTTGCATTTGCTGTCTTTTAAATAATGTATGTTGTATTGTTAATTAATGTGAATATCAAATTAAACACTTGAAACTTACATGTTTATTATGCAGGTAGGAGGCAAGGTGGAATCTATTTTTAACTCTGATGCACTCCATGGTATGCAAGCAACTTGGTTCTTGAATTCGTATTTTCAGTGCTGGTATCAGTGGTTTGATTTTCAGCAAACGTGACAGTGTCCTTTTCAGTGGTCAGCTCCGGGCTTTGAACTCTCAGAGGAGGAAGGGGAAAAAATTCAACACACTACCTCCTTGGTTGCAGCCTCAGAGAAACCTTGGATGAGAAACTTGTTCTTTCAAACCTGTTTTCCTGTTGATAAATTCAGTTCTCGTGATCACAGTACATTCAAGCTGTTCTGCGTATGGTTTTGTGTGTGTGTGACAATTGCATCTAAAACTTGAGAGCAAGAAGACGGAGAAATCAGTTGGTCTCCATCGCTTTACATAAAAATGGCTGAGTGTCTTGTCATGCTAGCACTGCATTAAGTGATACAATACAGGTAGGTTGAAATTTGCATGTTTTATGGATTTTTTTTTTGAGTCATGTAGCAAGAACATTAGATTAAAATATGACTTTTAAAACAAAAATTAAATGAGACAGTTGTAATTGTGGGGTGGGGGTATTCACTTGGATGGCCTTTCCTATTCAGACTCTATATAAATGTATAGCTTTTATAAACTTCTAAGATGATTCTGCTATATAAGTGAGATGATTCCTTTTAAAAAATCATATATATGATAGGTGTGGCGCCATCAGACAACAAAAGAATTTTTTTGAAAAGTCTGTGGATTCAGCTCCACGTTAGCTTGAAACTAAAAATAAATGGGTTTCTGGAGATTATTTCAAACAGCGCAAACAAGCTTAATAAGAAACATTTAAAATATTTAAATTTTAAGAAGCGGTCTTTAAACGTGTTATATGAAAGATGAAAATAAAAACTTAGATGCTTCCAAAATCAATTTTAAATGATACACAAGAATAAGTTCATTATTTATATATCTGTTATTTGGAGAGACAAGGAATTATAATTTTTAAAGGGGGAAATATTAAATATAGATGACTCTGTTAGAAGAAAGAGAGCTTCACTGAATAAAAGAGTCCCTAGAATGGTTCATTGCAGACCATACAGCTGTGGTTCTGTAAGTACCAAATTCTGGCACTTTTCAAAATTATTTCATGGGTTCTTTCCTTTGAGCTTAACTTCTCAAATATATTTTGGTTTCAAATTAACACTGGGCCAGAACTTGTTTCCTTAGTAACCACATCTTATTTAAAAATGCAGTAACAGATATGCAAAAGATTGTCTTAAGAAAAACCAAATGTTTCATGAAAATTTTGCAGTTCTTTTCCTCTCTTGGAGAGTCTGAACTGGTTTTAAATGTTTTTAAATGCGGTCTTCAAGCCTTAAAAATTAAGCCATAATTCTGTTCATAGAGAGAAACCTTGCACAGTAAGAGCTTTTTCTTTCCTCCTTTGTGCTCAGTACTTTCAAAATTAAGGTATTTTTCTTTGTAACGTGCTCCAGAATGCTGGTCAAGGCTTGTGTGCAAAGGTGTAGTTTCATTATCACGAGTTCACCAGCGCCACTGAAACAAAAGCCATCTCAGAAATTCTCAGAATCAGAAAATGCTTATGCTCTTGTTCTGCCTGATCCCTCCATCGGTAACCTCTGAGCTATCGGGAGAGACGGACCCAAACCCGAGCCCACCCCCACCATAAGTGCATACTAAGTCTCTGTGAGAAATGCCTTTGTAGGTGTGTTAGGAAGAAGATGCTGCTAAACCCAAAACCTCCCTGAGGTTTGCTCCAACATGTAGAACGTTGAGATGCACAACCATCTGTGTAAATAGTTGCTTTATCCTAGCAGTTTGTCTAATATCCCAAAGCACTATCTGTAAAAACAAACCTCTAATGGACTAAAGATTTGTTGTTGTTGTGTTGTTGTTTTTGAGGCCAACTTAAATATCTTGCTTGAAGAATTCTCTGGTTCAATTGTATTAGAACATGATTCCTCTCACAGTGATTTCGTTCTGTGGGATTGCCATGAAATATTCTTCCTGTAACACCTTTTTTCCCCCCTCCTTTTCTTCTCTTTCTTTCTTTCTTTTTTTTTTGCTGTTTGGGAGCCATTTTCCTGCTTGCCTGTGACTTAAAATGACTAAGTACATTTTGCATATAGCATCAATCAGATGATCGTAAACTGAAGGGAAATGTCAGAGCCCTGATTCCATATTGCCTATTTATTTTAGCATCAGTAGCATTAACAGTTGCAGTAGGACCAGGCTAATTGTCATTCGCTCTTGAGAAAATAATGAGCCTGGCATTTGTAATTAAAACACTATTGCTGTTCAGAAAGATTACAACTCAATGTCTTCTATTTTGATAGGCTGGTACAAATTAATCATTTTGAAACCATTTGAATCTTAATCACAAGATTAGATTGATTCAATGGAATTGTTTTACCCTCCAATTGAATGCCAGAGAGATTCAACAGTGTATTGCTTCTCTGTAAAACGTCGATCCTTTTGTTTTTAACTCAAGCATGGTTACGTCATCTTGTAGATTTTCATACCTCATGATTTTTTTTCTGGCATTTTTCATTATTTTGCTCTTGATCTCTCCTAAAAGAAATTGAAACACAAGTCAAGGAGCTTGAAAGCCAAATAAGACTGGTGGGAAGTATATTGTATCATTGTCATTGTAATAAATAGACCAGTGAGTGGAAGAATAATTATTATTTATTACTTTGTGTGTTTTGCCTTAATGCTTTGCCTTCATATTTCACAGAAATGTTTACCAGACACAAACTTTGTTAAATTTACCCATTTACAATCACCATTGGATTTTCTAAATTAGCCAAAAACACTTCCTGCCAACTGTAGAGAATTGCACTTACTCCTGCTAGTTGTTGAAAAGGCAGTGCTTCACCCATTTACACTTTTTGGCTAAGGTGTTTGCGCTGGGCAGGCCAAGGCAGGTGCGACAGAAAGAATGCAAACAACTGCTTGGCTCCCACGAAACAAAATGGATGAATCTGTGGTTTTCTACCTGAATGATTTGGAATCTAAAATTCTCAAATCTTATAATAATAATAAGATTTGAAAATTATTGTTATCAAATAATAATATTATTTTTATTTTAGAGAATAGGATATTTTTCCCCAAGCCTTAACTCAGTGAGAATATCAAGATTGCATCTCTTGCTACTAGAGTGACATTGATCTAGGCCAATGATTTCCATGGATTCCCCCCATAGAGGGTCTGGGTACCCAGATCACATATTAGGGCTGGTTGATATGGGGAGATGAATCTAGAAAATGATTTAGCACTTTTCTTTTTGATACACGAAGCCTTTGAGTTCCTGGTACCATATGGTTCATTCTAGCAGCTCCCTTCCAGGGGAAATGCTATCCTTCACAGCTTTTTTGGTAATTAAACATTCAACACACATATTGAGTACTTACTACGTACCAGTCATATTCCAGAGGCCAGAAATAGAGTAAATGAACAAGAGAGATCAGGGCCTGCCTCTCATAGACACACCCCTAGTGTGGTCGAGGGTTGGGGGCCAGGGGCACAAAAATAAACATGTAAACAAATAATTATAGAAGACAAGTGCAAGTAAGAAAGAGAAGATAAAAGTTTAAAAAGCGAGGGTGTCTTTTTGGGAGGAGAAGAGCCACTTGAGAAGGATTGGCCAGGCAAAGCCTTGCAGGAGGTGATATTTAGGTGGAGACCTAGATGGTGAGATGGATCCAGACAGGCGAAGATCTGATGGAGAACATTACCAGGCAGAGAGGTGTTCATGCTCAGACTGCAAACTTTCCTTTCTAATGAGTTACTGCCATTGTTTCAGGGTCAGGTCTGAGACTTCATGGGTTGAGCCTGTCTTCCTGCAGTGAGACAGTGGCCCAGACCCCCAAATTCTCAGAACTTGGTGCCATCAGAGGCATTTGCCCTTGAGCCAGCCTCACCCCAGCACTGCTCCAAAGATGCAGTGAAGCTCTGAACATTTCAGTCCTAGGTGGTGGTGAAATTCAGGCACAGGTTCAGTTTAACCCAAGAAATCCATAATAGAAAGGAATCCTGGAGCGAGGAAATTTCTGGGAAGCCTCTTGCTTTGTTTTTCTTAAGAACTCCAGAACTTTGACTCATGGCAAAACATTGAGAGAGCCACTTCCTTTATTTTATTTTTTTCAAAGGCAAGAAGTGGAAGGGTCTGTCCCATCTTGCCAGTTAATTGCCTTTGTCCTCTAATGCCTCAAATGCTTCAGTTTCTGCAGAACTCTTTGCCTGTTTGTTGGTGGCTTTCTAAAGACTTTGCTGCTTGGACTGATCTGTCTCTATTCGAACAAATAATGCTAAGGAAATTCTTCAGAACCAGAAATCCTTTGTGCCTTTTAGGTTCGTCAGCTAAAGAAGCTCCAAGAACAAAGGGATAGGTTTGCTTTACAAGTTAGAAACAATAAGGCCCTTCAAAGTCTTCTGAATGTTTCAAAAGCCCCTTCTAAAATTGATTCACAATTTATTGGGCTTTGTTTATCAGAAGTTAGAAGTGGCCTGACTCAGTCCACTTTGTTTGGATTTGACCAGCCATGAAACATTCCACTGCATTGAAGAATGTTCTAGCCCTTTGGAGTAGACTATTGTTTGTCAGTGCATGTGGGGGGGGGATGGGAGGGGGCTTCACTAAGTCAGTTCACTTCTTCAAATATTTGTTGAGCATCTCCTGTGTGACCGAGACCACTGCCACCCAAGCAGAATGGAAATGTGACATAAAACTCCCTATGAAGCTCATGTCCAGGTTCGTGTACAAAGCTAGGGCCTTGTATGGACAGGTACAATTGTATGTCCTCTCTGTTTCAGAAAGAAATGAATGGCATGCTATTCTCTTAGTGGCCTTTTATACTGTTTCCTGAAGGTCAGCCTTCAGTTTGGGGGCATTGCAACCGATGGCAAGGATGGTTCTTCCCCAGGACTCTGTGTCTTATCCTCGGTCACTTTCCCAAAATGTCTTGGCTCCTAATAAGCCACCGTATGTCTGGCTGCCCTGCTCCAAGCTGGTCTGCCTGCTTTGCCAGGTGACCTCCATAAGGGCTGCCACTCTTTTGCATTCATGAGCAGATGTTAAGTTGAGAAGCCCTTGAATGCAAAAAAATTGAATTTATGATGTAGGCAAGATGCTTCTGCTTCTTTTACCTTCCTTGACAGGTAATGGGGGCTCTCCCTGTGGCCCTGTTCTGCTTCTGTGGGAAGCAGGTAAATCAAAGATCAGTTGCCAAAGCCCTTGTCTTTGTTAGGTGAGCCCAGCATGACACTGCCATGCCCCAAACATCTCATTGACCAGAAAATGGCTCTTTTGATCTTGTGTTTCACTTTGCATCTTTTCCTTTAATGGTTTTCTTGCTTCTGCAGCTGTTCCAGTTCAGGGTTCGAGACTAGCATTTGTGTCTACAGTCACTATATTTGGCCTGTGGAGGAAGTTTGTTTTCTGGTTCAATTTTGTTTTACAAATGCCAGTATAATTTTTTTCTGTGTTCATAAAAAGCTGTGAAGTCTTTCATGATTCTCTTTATATGATTAAATAAACCTCTTCCTTACCCTGTGGTCATTGCTGCCAAAAAGATATTTTGAAATTCCTTTTTTTTTTTTTTTTGCCTGCTGAAATCTTCTACCCTGTCTGAGGCCTTGCTCTAATTAAGGCCTCACAGTCCTGCCCATCTTCCCCAGCCCAAGCATGACGTGGTGTCCCTGCCCTGAGGGCCTTACAAGCCAGTGAGACGAGAAAACAAAAGCCACCAGCTGAGAATGTGGTTAAATCTCAGAAGGGCAGTGCCCTTGTAATTTTTTTTCCCCTTTTCTCTTGTTTCTTGAGCTGTGGAAGGAAGTAGGGGACCTGTAGTAGGGAAACAGAGGGGTTACACTGAAAGGCTAGAAAATGCAAGGTATTGGGGAAACAAGTAAAAGTGAGTGGGGTGGTCATCTGGGGGGCAAAGTGGGGAGATGGGACGACTGGGGACCGAGAAGGCAGCAAGAAGGTGGGGAGAGGGTGCGGGAAATCAGGAAGAGGGAACAGAGTGGGCAGTCAGGAGGCAGGCTGCTGTGCTGCACTCTGAAGCTGGGGTAGGAGGGGTTGCAAGGAGTAAAAAGAGGCTGGGAGAGTCCCTGAGATGCAGGCTGTGTATGGGCTGGCTGCTCCCGCATTCTATCTGGCTTCAGTCATGATGTTAGCCTTGGGGCTGCACTGTCCCACCGTGGCTGTGACAAAGAGCCTACAGATTGGTCTCCCTAAAGGTGATTTATCCCAGGATCTAGCAAGTCTCTGTCCCGAGGCTCCTATTTTCAGGCTGGGACCACCCCTAGCCCTGCCGCTGTCACTTGACTGGATCTGGACTAAATTTTAAATGGGAAGATTTTTACATGTGTTGTGACCAATTGCTTTTTGTTTTCCATGAAGCTCAGCCTGGAGATAGATCCAAAATATGTGTTTTAGGTGGCTTCCTGGTGGCTCAGATGGTAAAGAATCTGCCTGAAACGTGGGAGACTCAACTTTGAACCTTTGGGTCAGGAAGATCCCCTGGAGAAGGGAAAGGCTATCTACTCCAGGATTCTTGCCTGGAGAATTCCATGGCCATAGATGCATGGAAAATTTTTAGAAACTCTTTTGCCCAAATCATGTTGCTCTCAGAAGGCATGCAGCTCGGCTTTTGAAGCTCACAAAGCCTGTCTTTCCTTGTTCTTCACCTGCCTATCCATGGCCTGCTCTGAGTGCCCATGAAGCCATCCGCAGTGGAGATTCTGATTGTTTGAGTTCTATGGGCTCCAGAAGCACTGCTCATGGCTGGCACATCAGCACACTTCTTGCTCAACTCTTAATGGAAACATGAACCCCAGACTTCACTTGCTGTGGGAATGGTAGGTTCACTTTATTCTGCCGTATTGAGAGAACTGTGGCCCAGAGAGTTGTGACTTCTTTAGGTCACTCGGAGAGTTAAGTGGCCTCGCTTAACTCCTAGTCCAGTGCTCTTTCTGCTAAATCAAGATGCTTTTAGGTCACATGGGAAGCCCGCTTCTAAACCAGCGGTTGGCAGACTTTTTCTGTAAAGGGCCAGATAGTAAATATTTTAGCTCTGTGAGTGGAGGCAAAACTGAGGATGTTATCTGCATATTTATATAACAACAAAGAAAACAATTTTCACTAACTATTGATGAAATTAAAAATATACTAATATATAAAATGAATTATATATAACGTATATACTGTCATAGATACAGAAATGAATGGCTGTGGCTGTGTCCCAATAAAATTTCACTTATGGGCAATGAAATTTGATTTTCATGTAACTCTTCATGTCATGAAATATTGTTTTTCTTTTGTTTTTTTTCAATCATTTAAAGATGTAGAAACCATCCTTAGCACGTAGGTTACACAAAAACAGTTGGCAGGTGAAATTCGCCTGTAGGATACAGTTTGTGGACTCACTTTCTAAGACAAAAGCTGCAAACTGGGGGCCCACTGGTCAGTCCAACCCACATATGTGCTTTGTTTGACTTTAACAATAGTTTTAATCGAATCCATTGCCAACTTTGTCTTCTGTTTTTTGAACTATATTACTATTTTTCTTCTAATTATAAAAGTAATATATACTTACTCTGAAATAATTTGGAATGTTACCATTTTGATGTGCATTCTTTCAGCCCTTTATCTATGCCCAGTGATTATTTTAATAGTTGAGATAATATTTTTATAGACAATCTTGTATCTTTTTATTTACTTACTATATCATAAGCATTGCATATCACTTTAAAGTCTTTTATTAACACAATCTTTTAAAACTTTATTATGAAAATCTTAAACATGTACAATATGGAGAAACTACTTCAATGAAATCTCGTATAGTCATGGCTCAGTTTCAACAATTCTTAATAACTGGCCAATCTTGTTTCATGTAAATCCTCATCTGTATTATTTTAAAGCAAATCCCAGATCACATTACTTTATCTCTATATATTTTAGTATGAATCTCTAAAAGATAAAGATACTAAGAGAGAACACTTTTCTAAAGGAAATAAATGCTAAAGTATTTAGGTATAGAAGAGAATAATATTTGCAACTTACAAATGATTCAAGAAAAAAAAAAGATAAAAAGGTAGATACAGGTGTGGTATACATAGGGTTTTTTGGTACTGCTCTAGCAAGTCTTCCATAACTTTGAAACAGTTCCAAATGAAAAGTTTTTAAAATGTGGAATACTACAAAAAACATGAAAAATGTCAATTAGTAAAAAATAATAATAACCACAGTATCATTATCATATCAACAAATAACAATAATTCTTTACTAACATCAAATATCACAGTCAGCATTCAAATCTGTCCAGTTAGGTCATTAAAAAAAAGTTTTCAAAGCACAATTCCAAATAAGGTTCACACAGTACAATTAATATTTCCTTAAATTTTATTTAATCAATAGATTTCCTTCCCTCTCTTCCTGTCATCCTTGCTATCATCATAAAAATTGTGTTGAAGAAACAGTTTGTCTGACTTATAGTTTCCCACAGTCAGAAATTTGAGATTGCATTCTTTCATGCTGTTTTACATGTTCCTGTGTCTCAGAGATTTTCTGTAAATTAGAGTTATAGCTAAAGGCTTGATCAGATACAAATTCATTTTCTTTTTTTAATGTGGTCAACATTTTATATATTTTATATAAAAATCCTGATTTGGGCTCCATTGGAAAACTCTGCAGATTGGCATTCTCATCTGACAACAATGAATCTGGGGCTGGGGAGTGACACCCCCATTCCCCACTTAGGTGAGACACGAATGACCTTTTAGGCCCCAGTTCTTACTACTTCCTGCCTGGCTCCCAGGGGTGGGGAGCTGCCACCCCTGTCTACACCCTACCTCTGCAAGGACTTTGGTAGACTTCTCAACATGACATCACCAGAGGCCTTTCAGAAATGTGGCAGGGATTATAGAAGATTTGGACAGGGGCTTTCTTAAAATGCTTGAAGGGAAAGAGATAAGCAACTATAGAAGAGGAAGCCAAGTGACAGAATCCAGTGAGTGCCCAGAATGAGGGGAAGAGAGAAATAAAACAATAAATTAACAGAGTACAGGAAGAATGGGAGGTGGAATGACTTACAGATTCCTAACCCAGGGTGGAAAACAAAGTAAGCAAGTGGGTTTATGAGACATGCTTTAGGCTTTTTATATATGATAAGAATATAGAAACTTTAGAAAAGAGAAAGAAGGGGGGACAGTAAATTGGCCAAGAATCTTAAATCAGAAAGCTCAAACAGGCAGTCGTAGCATAATAGAAATCATGCGGGGCTTAAATAAAATGAGGTAGAAAACAAGGAAAACTTCCTACAAAAGGCCACTAGAAAAGGATCAGGAGCCATGCTGGGGAGATGTTGAAGAACTACTAATAGCAGAAATTTAAGACGTTTAAGATTAAAAAATCTTAGGATATTTTTTTATTTGCAAATGCACTGAAATGAAAGGTATTATAAGGATATAAAAATATATCATACTTAGTTGCTTTGAAAAGAATAAATCTTTACAGAAAAGAATAAATATTATAACAAGTTGGGACGTTCTTGGAAATTTCCAGATAGTTCCCCATACTCAGAAGAATGATTAAGAGAGAGAATATGTAGCTGGTTATGAGGAAGGGTGGAAAATTTTGAAGGACAGGATGATTATGTAAGTTTTAGGCTGCAGTGTTTAAAACTGTTGCTGTGATATTTTAGTTATTAATAAGAATTTGGGGGAAATCTACTCACTTCTGGAGAAACATTTGGCCCTAATGAGAAAGAAATGCCACTGTTGGTGAATTCGCAAGTGGTTGTAAGGAGCCATTCACTTGCTAAGCCTCTTAGGAAAGCCAGAGCTGATTTCAACCTTAACAAGCTGTTGACAGCATCTGATCAAGGTACCACGGGGAACATGTTAGCAGCACAGAAAGTGGACTGTACAGTCAGACCTGTATTTAAATCCCTTTATGCCACTCAGCATGTGACCCTGGGAGCTTACCCATGGACATTTTCTAGGGTATAAAAGTTGCTTTACACATGGGAACTATGATTCTTACTGCTTGGATGGTAGAAACTTAGAACTCTGAATACTTGACTTCCAGTACCAAGAACCATAATGAAAATGCTTCACACGTATTATCCCATTTAACTATCAAAAAGCCCTATGAGGTAAGTGTAATATTAAAATCAACCCCATTTTACAGAGAAGCAAGCTGAGGCTTGGGGAGGTTAAGTAACTTGCCTAAAGTCAGCGGATAGCCTTGTAAGTGACAAAGCTAGGCTTTAAACTTAGGCAGGCAGAATCCAAAGGCCAAACTGCCTCGCTGTGCCACCCTCCCACCTTCCAATGACCGCAGGGCAGCATGGAGAGCAATACCTCATACTGGCACTTCCCAAGCTGAGGTTCCTAATCCCCATGCCTAGTTTTTCCCAAAGTCTCAATGGAAACACATAAAGTTGCAATCAGACTCGAGATTTCTTTAGTTCGGAGTTCATGATTAGCAGCGGGTTCGCTCAGGTTTTGGTTGAAGCTCTGATGGGCAATGACATACACAAAAACATTCCAAGGTTGTTTTTTTCAAGTGGGAAGATGAATCATTAGTTAATAAATGCAATTTAGTGGAATAGCCCTTTTTGAACGTGACCCACAGAGAAAGAATAAAGGACGCTTGGCTTTGAGGAAGTTAGGAATTGCTAGTGTACGTGTGTGTGCACGTTGCCCAACCTATCAGCCTTCAAAACCCTGTCTTTATTTTTAAATTACATGATGCTTTAATTTGACTTCAAGTCAGTGTATTTATCCTTGATTATTAAAATGTTTTACCAACTTTGTATATAATATTGGATTCTACTTTATTCATCAGAATCATCACAATTGTTTTTTCTTTTTACATTGGGAGTGACTTTTTAAAAAATTTATTGGAGTATAGTTGATTTACAATGTTGTGTTAATTTCAGGGGTACAGCAAAGCAATTGAGTTATACATATACATATATTCATTCTTTTTCCAATTCTCTTCTCTCATAGTTATCACAGACTATTGAGGCGAGTCTCTGCGCTATACAGTAGGTCCCTTGTTGCTTATCTGTCTGACAGTAATGTGTGTATATTCATCCCAAGCTCCTGATTTATCCTTGCCGCCCCCACCCCCACGTTTGCCCTTTGGTAACCATAGGTTTGTTTTCTGTAAAAATGTGCACAATCTTAAAACGTGATCAGGAACTAGGATGCAGAGCGCTGTATTCCAAACTAAAAACAGGATGTTAAGTCATGCAAAGAACAGACTTATCTTTTTAAACTGTAACCTGGGAATTCATCTTTTCAAAAGAAGATTTAAAAAATAAGGCTCATATCACCGAAACGCAAAGAAGGTGGATGGTTTTGTAAACAAGTAAACAAAACCTGTACAATATAGCTAAGTAGGCTGTTAGCTCCTCCATAAGGCGAGTTTGTGGCAGGCCTCAGTAAATACTTTTTCAATGAGCAGTCCCTGAATCTTTGGACGAAAGGTCTAGCCTAGCAGGCAGTCAGCGCGCTTTATTTCAAGAGGCGGCCTGGGTCTTTGGCCCGAACTAGCTTTCACTGCACGTTGGGAAAATCTGTCTAGGTATCTCTTGTCAGCCATGGGAACGCGCAGGTGACACTCGAGTCCTGAGAATCTAAATGGAAACTGCAGTTGACTTCCTCTGAAACCTGCCTCTCTTAAACGGGCAGGGGTTGGATGCTGTCTGGGATCTGGATGCGGAACCCGGGGACCCGTCTGCAAACCCAGGCCTGGTTCTGGTACGGACGAGGCTTTGTGGCCGTAGACCCCTAAGTGGCTGCCCTTGGGGCGGGTTCTGGGCTCTCCCGAGAGGAGAGAGGCTGAGGCCGCAGCCCCCTTGGTGGCATCTGGGGCCGTCGTGGGCGCCCCCGCCCCCGCTCCCCGTCGCGCCCAGGTTGGGTTTGGGGTCTTGCGGGGCCGAGGTGTGTGCCCCCCTCACACACGTCCCGGCCCTGCCCCTGTCCTCCCGAGGCCTGGTCCCGGGCTCGCTCGGGGGTGCCCCGGAGCCCGGCCCGCGGCGGAGGCCGAGGAGCCCTCTCCCCGGCCGGGTGGCGTCCCCAACCCCGCGCCGGGGGCGGGCCGGGCCGGCCGAGCCGAGCCGCCGGCGTCCATTTTCTGGGCGGTGCTGCGAGACGCCGCGGCCTGACTCGCGGGTCCGGAAGCGCCATGGACCCCCGGGGAACGCGCTCGCGGGGCAGCGGCCGAGCCCTGTAAGTGCCAGCGCCGGGGCCGGGTGCGGGGCGGGCGGGCGAGACGAGGCCGGCCCGGCCCCTGCTCTCCCGGGAAGGAGCCTCAAAACCCGGCCGGGGGACGCTCGCGCGGGGCCGGGAGCTCCGCGGACGCCGGAGAGCAGAGGTGTTGCGGGGACCCGGCGCCCGCAGGTGCCCGGACGCGCGGGCCCGCGCCCTGGAGGTCGCGGTCTAGCCGCGGACTCGGGCACGTTGCGCCGCAGCCGTGGCCCATCTGCATGGCTGAGCTGGAGGGCGGGGGTCCGGGGACCAGCGCGCACCCAAGGGTGGGGGTCCAGCGGGCTCGGGAAGGGCGCTGACAGGCGCAGCTCCCCTCCCTCGGACCGCGTCTTGGACCCCCGTTCTGACCCATCCAGAACCTGAGGATTTCCTTGGTTGAGCACCAAAGCCCCTGGAATTGAATGGGAAGTGCAAAGGCAGGGCCCTGCCCCCAGGGCTTTGCAACCTCAGCCTCCTACTTCGGCAGTAGTTAGGTCTCCTCTTTGGGTACAACTTGACCGCCCGCTGTTAGCCACTTCTTTGCAGGATATATTATAAATCACCTGAGGTTTTAGTCTGTCCGCGATGCCACTTTATAACTCCTCTCCTATAGGTAAGTGATTAATTCCATTCTGCACTTTGGCCCAAATTAAATATCTCTTCTAAGGATCCATAATGGATGATACATATTTTGGTGCCTTAGACATTTTAAAGGTTAGAAACTTTTCTCCTAATTATGAAGTTCAACGACTCGGTCAGGTTCTCATGGTTAAAAAGCTTAGGAGGATTAGGACCGCGGTTTGTGAGAAACTTCTAGTGAGGTACTATCGCTGAGGGTAGTGTTTTTCCAGCAAGAATAGAGACCCATTAGAGGATTGTGAAATCAGTTTAGTGGGTTGCTACCAGGGTTATTTATTTATTTATTTTTTGGGAAGATATAGAATATACAATGTAACATAAAAGAGAATAGACTAGAAAATATCAGAGTGCATTGCATATAATAAGAGTAAGCGTTGTTTTCAGGCTTTGGACTTTCCGTTTATGTAATATGATCTTTAAAAATGGTGGGTCACTGTCAAAAAGAGTTTTTAAACCCTGACTTACAGGTTAAGAACCCAGGATTTGGAATCTGGGGTGAACCTGTGTTTAAATCCCAGGACTAACATAGACTAGCTCTGTGACCTTGAACAGATTCTGTGACCTTTCAGAGCCTCTTTTGATATAGCTGTAAAATGGGGGGATGTCTCCCATGTTTTGAGGACTGTATGAGATCACCTCTGTCAATTGCTTTGCCCAGTGCTGGACCGACTGTAGGTGTTCGTTCAGTCCACATGCTTATGGAAGTCACTTTTGTTTCTAATACGATCAATTTTGGCACCTGGTCATGAAACGTTATTCTTTTTGTTTTACTTCTTTTTAGATCTAGATGTGGAGGAAATGGAGGACTCAGAACCAAGGATTTCCAAGTGATTTCTTTCAAAGCTCCAGACATTAACTCTGTTAAAGCTGGTCTGTTCTAACTGAGGTAATCGAATTTGCATCTTTTGTACTCTACTTGAAATAGGCAGTGTGTTTTTCTGAGGGACTAAACCTCTCCCAAGGAGCTTATGCTTTGTGGCCAGCAATCCACCAGGTTTGGGGATTACAAAGTGACAACGACATTTAGGCAAGCTGTTATTAAGGAGAAGTGATGTGTGAGGTGCCTGGTGATGAAGGGGGAATGAAAGCCTCCTAGTTCCAGTTCTGCCAGTGACTGTTGTGAGAGCTTCTGTAAGTCTCGTCTTCTGGCTTCTTCAGGCCGGGAGGACCCACAGACGTCACCAAGGCCCAGAGAGTTTAAATGACCCTTCAGGGAGCCCCAGTAGGCTGGGTTGGGGCAGGCCTGGAGCTTGCATCTTGATTGCTCATTTGTGCAGTCAGCTTCTGGGCCTGCTACAGGGGGAGCACAGTGCTAGGCGCTGAGGATACACACATGAAGAGTCCCCCCAGGACGCACACTGTCTGCACCGACAGGTATTGACAGCCCAGTACACTAAGCTCCTCCTTTGAGGCATAGACAGAGCCCCAGATGATGGTGGTAACAACTACCGTTGATCAAGCACTTTTGTGTGTGAGTGCAAGGCAGTGTGTTAAATGCTTTAAGTGCTGTGTTTTTCCTCACTCCTCACAGTATCTCTGCAAAGTAAGGAAGAATAGATGTGAAGGATTGAAAGGTGAAAATGCAGGCAGGTGATGGAGGACTTTGCCTCTCAGACCCCAGTTATGATGCACATTCGGTATGCAGAGCACAGGGCTAGGACCACGAAGTTCAAAGTAGAGGGCTTGCCCTCCAGGAGCTTGAAACCTTAACTCCAGAGAGGCTGAGTCAAGAGGACAGTGCCTGCCAATATACCCCCTCTCCTCCGCCTATTTCTGCAGCAGTTGGAATGGACCCAGAAGAGACCAGGGTAGTTGATATATCACAGATCTGGCCCCTCAGTGCAAGTTTTTTTGTTTTTGTTTTTCAAATTTAACGTACTTTTCCATCCATCTGTGGAAACTGATGCTTTCAATTTATAAACAATAATAAGGCTGGCTCTGAACTCATTTATTCATTCAACAAATGTTTATTGAGCGCTTATTTGGGTATTTAAGGCACTTATTTGGGTATTTAAGACCAAACATATTACTCTGTTTTTGCAGTCATGATAACGGTCATGTTAATTCTCTTAGTGAGGACTTATTGCTCAACTGTTAGAATTTTTCTGTTACCATGCCAGAATATCAGCTTCCAAGGATGTTGGAGATTGATTTGTAAATAGGATACCAACTGGATAAATAGGAAAAAAACTTTTTTAAAATCTTTAGAAAGGAGTTTCTTTTAAATTTTGATTTTGCTGTCACCATCACCTTTATCAGCAGAGGAAAAAGCATTTTGGCAAGGGGGCTCTCTTTGACTTGGAATGCTCTTCTCTTTTAGCTTGTAGGCCACACAAGACACTGAATCTTCAAAAGTAAAGCAATTTAAGAGATGCTTTAATTTACAAGGTTCAAAGTTAGAAGTAGCTCCAGTGATTGCCTTAAGTAACAGAAATCAGATTGTAAGCCTGGAATGCTGCTTGTAATAAACTTAAGCTCCAAATGGAACAAATGAGATGTTGAGTGTGAATGCGCTTTGCAAACTTCTAGGAGTTCTATAAATGTCACAGCAAATATTTATCGAATACCTACTTTGAAATCAGAAGAAAAGGCAGGGCAGAAACCAGAGACAGGGAGACCAGTTAGAAGGGCACCACAATCCACCAAGGGAAAAGCAGGGTGGGGGGAATTGGGGAAGGCCGGAAATGGATGATAGCAGTGAAATGGGAAAGGAACAGACGCAAAGGGAAAAACTGACCCAGTCTGACAGCTGAGTAGAGAAAAAACAGCTAAAGCTGACACTGAGATTTTCAGAGCAGTGGTACCCGTGAAGACAACTTGGAGAAGGGTGAGGGACTGCATTTTTCAAGGGGCTGAGTTGGAAGTGTTGAAGTATGATGTCCTCCAGATGATCAGTGGTTTTGCACCCCAGAGGGAGGCCAGGGCTAGTTTAGAATCACTGATATAAAAAAAGTTAAGCGATGAGAGAACAAATTTTCCGGTGAAAAACCATAGAGAGGGAAAGCTTGAGGATGGAGCCTTCTGAGAAAAGAAGGACCTATGGAGGACCTAGCAAAAAGTCTGACAAGAGAACAGGGCCCTGGAAGCCAGCAGTAGAGGGTTTCCCAGAGGAGAGAGCGTGGAGCCTTAGGCTTCTGCTTAGTCTCTTGAGTAACAATTCCCAGGCAAGAGTACTAGAGTCAGTTGCCATGCCCTCCTGCAGGGGATCTTCCCCACTCAGGGAGCAAACCCGGGTCTCCTGCATTGCAGGCAGATTCTTTACCACTTGGCCACCAGGGAAGCCCAGATGAACGAGACAGAGGGTATGAGGCCCAAGATGGCCATTGGATTGACAAGTGCCAGATCCCGTATTTGTTGTTTTCCTTTGTAACATGCTATGACTTGCAGAATGGATATCAAGTGGTTTCATTTAAAAAAAAAAAAATGTGTAGTTGGCACAAATCAAGAGTCACTGCAAAAATTTTATCCTAGCAAGCCCCAAAACACACTTCTGATTACTAAACTTTCAAGATGTTAAATGTGGTTTTGATAGTTGTCATCCTCTTTATTTTGTTGTCAGCAGACGACCAGAGATATCCGTTGATAGAAAGTTCTTAAAAACTACATTTCTGTTGATGCAAAGGTTTCTAACAGTAAGCAGGTTTGTATTTTGCCTTTTGCCATATGACTGTTGTATGACAAGAGAGAGAGAGTGTGTATGTGTGTGTGTCTTGCACGCGCATGCGTGCGCGTGTGTATGTGTTTTCATGGGCATATGAGCTTAGTACAATGGAATGAGAAGGCTGGGGTCAGATAAATCTAGTTTCACAACCTAGCTGGGCCATTTTCCAGGCTTGTGACTTCAGAAAAGTTACTCTCTAAGCCTAACTTTTTCCATCCATAACTCAAATAGGATTATTTTGAAGATTGAGTAATATATAACTTGGTCAGGATCCATGCCATAGTAGGCAATTAATGAATGCTAGTTCCATTCCCCTTACAATTTTTTAGGTATATGTATTTTTGTCTACTATCTGTCTATACCTAAAGGCTTATTTTTATGACTTATTTTAGCATGTTTGTTTTATCATGGCAAGCACATACCTTCCATGATAGCTAGTCTATCCTGTGAGAGTTCAAATGACCTGCACTTTAGTATGGATAAGAGTCTACCTGGGAAGGAGTTCCCTGGTGGCCCAGTGGCTGAGACTTTGCCTTCCAGTGCAGGGGATGTGGGTTCGATCTGTGGTCAGAGAGATAAGATCCCACACACCTCATGGCCAAAAAACCAGAACACAAAACAGAAGCAATATCGTCATAAACACAATAAAGACTTTAAAAATGGTCCACATCAAAAAAAAATCTTTTTATAAAAGATTACACCTGAGGGATTGACTAAAATATAGGTTCTCAGGTCCTTGGCACAGAGATTCAAGTAAATTTCAGGCAGACTCCTGAGAATCTTCATTTTAAACAAGTCCTGCAGTGGTGAAGATTAGCAAATGCCAGTTTTTAGGAAGCAGAGAAAGGAGATAAACCTGAGGCTTGATAGGCTGATTTCAAAACCATAAAGACGTGCCTGTACTCAAAAGTTTTGTGTTATTCGTGTTTACGAATTATTTTGTAATAAGATAAAGACACATGGATCCCAGATGGTGAAGGAACGGTAGTCTTATCACACCCCACACCCCACCATCGCCATCTGCGGTGTATCCGCAGCAGTACTGGGTGACACAGCCCTCATATCAACTTCTTTTCCTGTGGAGTAAGTGGTAACACCCTGTTCCTATGCCCAGAGTTTGCAAAACCAGTGCAACTTTAAATGTTGTTACCAATAATATATTTAATGGCAGTAACAGTGCACAGGCACACCATTAAAATAGTTTGATGCAACTGTCTCTCTGACTCTGTCTTCTGGTTGATAAACATCTGTGTCATTATATTTCCTTTTTCTTCGCATCTTGCAATCATATACTTTTTAGACTAGTTCACATTGTTTCCAACCTCATTTTATAGGTAAGAGAATAATTTATCCTTTTTTTCCCCCCCTCGTCCCAGCTTTCTTCTTTATTTATTCACAGGAAAGGGCTGAGCCATACATACATGTTTGGTGATAAGCTATTTATGGAGAATATAAAACATTTGGCTTGTGTTCATTAAATTGCACTTTACGTTCCTTGTATGTAATTTAAAAATCAGGTGACTCAATGGGAATATGTTTATTAAAACTCTACTGAGTCATTTTATAACTGTTGCTGGCATTCCACTGACGGTTCACTTCTTTTGGAACAGGATGCCAGTGTCCTCGAGCCTTGCTTAGAATCAGGGCTTCTATGTCTAAAGCCATAGGCCCTGAGGTGAGAAGACTGAATTGGATTTCATGGAGTCCATTCTGCCCCTTACATGCATTATCTCGGCCATCTTACTGGACTCTCCAGATAACTGGTGTGGCAGCAACTGAGTCTGGGAGGTTCGGGTCTGGTGTTGTAGACATGAGTTTTTCACACTCGGCTCTTATCTGGCTCCAAAGTCCAGCCTTGTGTCTCCACACCCCACGTAGTTTCCCCAGCCACATACTGAGAGCATGAAATAGCTCATTGTTCCTGATTGTGGCTTAGAGACCCTTGCCCCTGGTATTCCGGTAATCTCAGAATTTTTGACAAGAAGCAAATGGACAGAGGTAATGTGCAAACTTGAATTCATTCAACAAATATGAGCTCAGTGCTAGGTATCATCAGATCAGGACCCTACCCTCAGGGCCTCCCTGTCTTTCTCACCTGCTCTTATCTACCATCCAAGTACTGCTGCAGGCTTGTCTTTTAGAACGAAGACACCAGCATTGACCAGGTAAAAGATTGTGTCTTGCTCTAGCTGTCATTAGACTTCCCTGGTGGCTCAGACGGTAAAGCGTCTGCCTGTAATGCAGGAGACCCAGGTTTGATCCCTGGGTCGGGAAGATCATCTGGAGAAGGAAATGGCCATCCACTCCTGTACTCTTGCCTGGAAAATCCCATGGCCGGAGGAGCCTGGCAAGCTACAGTCCATGGGGCTGCAAAGAGTCAGACATGACTGAGCAACTTCACTTTCACTTTCACTTTATAGCTGTCACTGTCTCTGTGTGGGGCTTTATGTTCCCATAGTTGCTCTGTCACTTTGAAAGTTTAAAACAGTCCCTTAGGGAATTGCCTGAGGCCCTAAGAAAGTCTACAGGGGAAACAGCCCAGAGCTCTGCAGTGGGGGGTTTGAGGGGGAGGTCAAAGAGCATCGTGTGAAAAATTGGACTGGAGGCCTAGGAATGGTTCCCATGACCCACTGTGCAGCCTTAGGAAAGAAGTGCTGGCTTGATTTCCTTACCTGTAACCTGAGAAAGTTTGGTTCAGCGATGGAAAAGGCTCCTTCCAGCAGCATTTCTACTTCCTCCCCAGCAGAAAAGCAGATGGTAACTCCACGTCTGAGGTTGGCCAGAGATCCCAGTTGCGAAGCTCCCTCCCACTGTCCTCCAAAGGGTACTTGTACTGGCCAGACCTTGGGTCCAACCTTTACCCTATACACTTTTGAGGAAAGTACATGGGCTTAAGTGTGGGAGAGATGGTCTGCTTTGGAGGAAATAAGGGTTTTTTCCTACTGGCTGGGAAGTCAATCAACAGGTGACAAAATGGGAGGTAAGGAATCATGGTTTGAAACTTTATGGCTGGAAAAAACCTGAGAAATAAACTAGCCCAGCCTCTTCACATTCCAGATAAGGGAACAGAAGTGCAGGGAAGTCGTAGGATTTGCTCAGGATCACACCACTTGTGGCAGAAAGGGAGCAGAAGCTAGTGTCCCTTGCCAGTCCAGTTTGCTGCAGAAACAGGTCAGTCCTGTCCCGAGGTGGATTATCAGGAGAGCAGGAACGGGCAGTCAGGAAGGAGAGCCAAGCCTAAGGAAGCACTGGCTCTCTCCAACTGTTCTGTTGACGAGAGCAGCCCGCCATGCCTGCTGGGCTTCTCACAGACGTCACCAGAAAGCCACCACAATGCAAACTTCCTGTTCCATCGAAGCTCTTGGATTCTTGTCAATTAAGAGAGTCAAGAAAACTTCCTTTTAAACCAGGAGAGGTTTAAAAGGCTGTCTCCTATTTTTTAAAGCATTTTCCCCTCTCTCAGTGAAAATTGCTAAGGTCTCCAATAATTTAGTTTTGAGAGGAATGAAGCATTTTCTCAAGGAGTATAAAGAGGAAGACCCAGCTCGCACAGCCCATGTCGCTGGTCACAGCTGTGCGCGTGGTCCTCATCGCCCT
Organism: Antilocapra americana; assembly: GCA_007570785.1. Taxonomy (NCBI): domain Eukaryota; kingdom Metazoa; phylum Chordata; class Mammalia; order Artiodactyla; family Antilocapridae; genus Antilocapra; species Antilocapra americana. Next base: position 8,858,071 of record ML664154.1, read on the forward strand.
GTGGTCCTGAGGAGTCCAGTGGCTGTTCAAGTGCTAGAGGACCCTCCTGGGGTTCTTCCGGCCACCCCCTGCAGGCCGGCTCTGTGCCAGGTGAGAGACAAGCTGCCACGTCCTGCTTTGTGCAGGGAGTGTTGTTTCTAGGTCCTGTTCTGTGTGTGTTATTTTTCCTGTTTGTGTGTTAGAACACTTGTGATTATTTGCAGAGCTGATTATCACTAGATAATAAGACCAGCGATTCAGTAAAAACAGAGCTGAATTTATTATCTCACCAGGCAGAAGACAGCGGCGTTCAGAATCAGTCGCCCCAAACGCGTAAGCATTTTCACGCAGGTGTGGAGATTTCTGATTAGCTCTAATAGAACGCCGATTCACTTCTAGACCAAAGGGAGGATTTTTTGGTCTCAGAATCTACTCAGCATTCTGGTCTGTCCCTGTGTAGACCCGTCTATTCTGGTCCTATAGTCCTTGACCCGAACTCAGAGAGCAGGAGTGCCAAGGTCTCGGGTGGCCCTTGGTCCTCGTAGGGCAGGCCGTGGCCAGTCTTACTGCATCCTGGGTCTGTGCTGCAAATTCCTTCTGTTGCCTGTTCCACCCTTTCCTTCAGACTAATGCATGTTCCATCTTTGCTTTAAAACGGGAAAGGGTGGGAGGACCACTTTGAGGAAGCCGAAGGCACAGGGATAGACGGAAAAAGGGATGACGTGGCAGTGAAATGAAGCCCCAAATGGGGTTTTACTCAGACATTAGAGAACTGGCCTACCCCGGGTGCTGTGCTAAATCGGGTTTGAAAAAAAAAGGCCTGACCTTTAAGATTTTTTCCTGTCAAGGTCTAGCAATTCTGGAGTTTTCTTTAGCCACTCTACCCTGCAAGTTGACTTTTTTTGCACAGAACCATTGTAAATTACCTGAGAGAACATTTTGGTTTTTCCCTGTAAATGAATATACACTGCGAAGTGAGTTCTGACCTTCTTTGGTTGTTTATTTAAGTCTGAATATTCATTTTTGTTTTTTGACAAGTTTCAGGAAATCACTCAAAAGCTTTGTGCCATGTTTGAATGATCTATTTTAAGCCTTTCTTTTCTATTGAATGATTGGCATGTCTGATAAGAAGACAGCCCGTCCCTATTTTAGGAAATACTTTTCGAGATCCTTAACTTCTCTTTTTCATGTATGAAGCTTAAACAGGAATCTTACCTCCAGTCCTCGCAGCTCCCTTACATTAAAAATGACCTGTTTCCCGCCCCCCATGAGGTTCTCTGGCTCAGGGAGAAAAATAAAAGTCGGGTGATTAGTCATTGCGGCATTCAGCAAACAAACACCTTGGAGGCCATGATTTATGTCGCTGGTAGGGCAAAAAAAAACCCAGGTTGTATCTGTCTCTAGCACGGACTCTTGTGAAAGGTAAGTGCCCTGTGTTTCCAGAAGGTCCCCTGAGTGGCCCTGGTTGTGGCGTTCAGGTTTCTAAACCCCGGTGGCCATTTTCTGTGAGTTTGAATCCCTGTGCTAAACTCCTCCCCCTGAGGAGTCCATGAGCATTTGTTTTCTAAAATGAAAGCACGGGCAGAGACTCGAGCTGTTCTACAGAACAGCCTATTTTTAGATTTTTTTTTTAATCAGTGTATTTAAAGCATAATTTTTCTAAACAGTCTGTTGTGGGCCTTTATCTACACTGAGTTTAGGTTTGTCTGGGGAATTTTACTTTTTTTTTTCTTTTTAATGCAGGCAACATATTTACTGATGTAATTGCTCCCTGTTCCCTTTGCCCCCAGATCATTTCACTCTAAAACAGGTGAGCAGGGGAACTGTTTGGAAACCTTCATTTAGTTTTGATCAGATTTATTTTGAGGGTCAACTTGGCAGAAGCAAACAGGAATTTAGTTCCTTTAATACTCTGCTCTCCCCCTGCTCCACAGTTTTTCCCAGACGGTTTCTTTTGTCTGAACCATTGTGCATCCATGTGTGTGTCTGGCCAGAGTTTTGGTAGCATTTCCGCAGTACAGAAAAGCTTCTGGGCCTCTGGTCATGCGTCAGCCCAGCTGGTGGGCTTGTTTGACGGTCCCTCCAGTCACCCGCACCTCCAGGGCGAGGTGACAGTTCTACAATGTGTGTGTCATGCCTGGCCTCTTTGCAGAAATTGCGGTACTGCCAGTGGTGGCTTCAAACTGGAAAAACGGGAGGTGGAAGAGAAATGATGGAAAACACTGGGGGGGAGAGATTGTGGAAAACAGAAGAGAAGGAATGTGTGTGCAAGGAAAGTGGACTCAAATAAATAGCTGACAGTCCAGGGCCATAAAAATTGTCTCTGTACATTGGCATTTTGGATGCATCCAGGTGGCGATCTGCCGGGAACACGGGGCTGTCTGTGGACAGTGGGGAGGAAGCATGGCAGAGCAGGGCAAGAGCATCAGCAGCTCTTCTCCAGGAGGTTCCCACCCGCCCTCCCTCCAGTATGACAGATGCTTAGATTGCTCTCCAGACCAAGGGATTCACCCTGCACCAGCACCCCCAAAGTCTCTGGAGCAGGTAGGGTTGCTTCCATGAAGAGATCGCCGTTGTTGCACTGAGAACTTCTCTGAGATTACCCAAGGACACTTGTGATCTTGCTGGTTAGGCTTTGTTATGTTGACACTACTGTTTGACATCCAGGCTGTGCTTCTCTGATCTAGCTTCTAGAATTGCTATTGTCTGGGTAGTGCAGTGATGGAGCAGGATATCAGTTCAGAATGCTCTTACCTAGTAAGGAGCTGTGCATCCTCTGTAGTCACTGCTTCCCTTGTTACATCACCTGCTAATGATTCATATGGAACCCTCTTTTCCTACCTACCCTAATTTTTTTAGTGAAAACTTTTTTGGCCATGCTGCATGGGATGCAGGATCTTAGTTTCTTAACAGAGGATCAAACCTGCACCCCCAACAGTGGAAGCATGGAGTCTTAACCACCGGACCTCCAGGGACGCCCCTGGAACGCTCTCTAAAAATGGCTGCCTCTAGGAGTATGAGTCTGATTGTGTGGAGGTCTGATGAGGAGTTATCATCCCTTTCTCAGAGCTTGAGCAGACTGTATCATTAAAATGACTTTAGGGCATGCCTTGGTGGTCCAGTGGTTATTACTCTGTGCTTTCACTGCTGGGGCCCAGGTGCAATCCCTGGTCAAGGAACTAGGAGCCTGCAAGCTTTGCAGTACAGCCAAAAATAAACAAATGAAATTTTAAAAATAAATAAAACAATTTGAATCAAAGTGGAGAATTTGATACCTACCCTCTTATAGGACTCATATAGTAGGAACTTTTCTACATGAGAGTGAACAAACTGGAGGGAACCTGAAGAAATATTATGTGACCCAAATATATTCCGTGTTAGGGCTTCTGACCACCTCTTCTTCATTAAAATGGAGTACTTCTGTAGTTTTGAAAGCTTGAATGCTGGTGTCACACCATTTAAATTTTAGGAGGCCTGTGAATCACCGTAGGAATCACTGATACATTACAGGCCTAAGTGATCTATCTCTATGTCATTGTAGATTAGGGTCTAAAATGCTGATATCTACAGGGACAGGAAGGTGATACGAATGTCCAATTTAGGCTGGATTTAAGAAGATAGAATGGTTAGATCATGGCAAACTGGAGGACACGAAAACTTCTAAAATACTGTAGGGCTGAATGAACCAGGTCTGCAGGCCGATTCAGCCTCTGGACTGCGGCTCTGCAGTTGTAGGGCTTCACCTTCTGACTCAACCCACCAGGCTGGATTTCCTCAGTGGCAGCCTGCCCAGTCTTTTCCTGCAGAGCGTTAGGCTTGGAGTTCTCCAAGGACCAGCCCAAGAAAATGTCATGGCTATTGAGCCTTCTCCGTGCCACAGCAAAGAAAGGCGCTACTTTGGCTGTGAAGTGTGTCCATCTCACACGGGCAAGGTGATTGGTCGGGAGAACACAGCTTTTGTGTCCAGGAACATCTGGAGAGGCATCAGACAAAGCAGCCTTGATTAAGCTGCTCTGTGTTCAGAGTGCCCATTTCAGGAGGCAACAGGAAGAACCCACCAAAGGAAGCCCCATCTTATCTGGCCATGTCACTCCCAAGGCAGCTAAATGCCAAGGCTGATCTGGATGGTCTTGGGCAATGGGGTGAAAACGGGGGACAGCAGGCATATCTTGATATACCTAGTCTGTGATATTGATCTCTTTGGCCCAAGGATGCTTTCTGAAATATCAGGCAGTTAGCTACTTCCTAACTCATCCTAGGCTGGGACAATGTGAGAATTGTCCTCCCTTTCTCTGTTGACACTCTATTGACCTTCCGAACATCCTGGAATTTATAATGCCTTCCCTTTTCTCTAAACATCTTTTAATCACTCTCCTTTTCATCAGCTCTCTTGGTGCTAAGTGAGTCATAATGTCTGCAAACACTCAGCACAGGGCCTGGCATGTAGAAAGTGCTCAGTAAATATTAGCTTTTATCATCATTGGCACCATCGTCATCACCATGATAACTATTGTCGTTTCCCCAGCGGATATGGAAACTTGGTTTCCTTAAACCTTAAACTTGGGTGTGTACCTCCGCCACTACCACCCTGATGTAAAGGAAGATGGCCCACACATACATAACCCACTGTGTTAGAAATTGCACTTCACATGGTCCCCAGCTGACTCCTGTGTGTTAATGTCTGGGGAGAACCACTCTAGACACCGTGGTGAAGCACAGAGACAGACAGACTTGTGGATTTGCTAGCTCAGCATGTAGAAACTGCTTAGTAAATGTTAGCTTTTATCGTCATTGCACCATCATCATCGCCATGATAACTATTGTCATTTCCCCAGCGGATATGGAAACTTGGTTTCCTTGAACCTTAAATTTGGTTGTGTACCTCCACAGAGTCTCTTTGGGACAGTCTCTGGGTGGAGGCTGCGGAGAGGTGTGCCTTTCACATTTATTACACTGTAGGCTTGTATGATGGGGTGGTTTTCACCACACTGAGAATCTGATCCTGAAGGCTTTGTTCCCTGGCTGTGACTTTAACTTCAGCCAAGTACCGGACTCCTTACTCACCCACCCGCTCCACTTGCCATTGACCCTCTGGCCATGCAAACCCTGTTGCTGAGAAGGGGAATTCCTTGTTAGAGGATAGACAACTTTTGTGCTTCAGGGAACCCACGCAAATAGTAATAATGTAGAACTTTGAAGGTAGAGCATGTGTAGATAAAAAAATGAGGGCAGTCCGTGAAGATTTTGGGACACTGGTAGGTGATGAGACGGGAGGTATAACTGAACCTTCTTCAGTGTTGGTGACTGAGAGTATCACCTGCTCCTTGGAAACAGTTTTTTTTTTTTTAGATTTTTTTTGATGTGCACTTTTTTTTAAAGTCTTTATTGAGTTTGTTACATTATTGCTTCTGTGGATTTTTTTTTAAATGTATTTTGGATTTTTGGCCACAAAGCATATGGGATCTTAGCTCCCTGACCAAGGATCAAACCCTTATGCTTGACTGCCAGGGAAATCCCTCCTAGGAAATATTTCAGAAAATGGAAATAACTGATGCCACGCTCCCATGGTGACTTTTTGTTTGGACTGGAAGTTACTAAGGTGGCGAGGAGAAAATGGCCACAGCAGCTTAGAGATGAAATCCTAGCTTCATATCAAATTCATTTAGTTCAGAAAGTGAATTAAATAAAAGCCTTTTCAGCCCTTCAAAGCACTCACCTCTATTTTGAGGGTAACGTGGTCTAGTATTTTATCAATCGGTAATTGTGGTGCTTTTTTCTGTTTTCTAAAGTACTTTCAGATGGAGCCCGAGGTACTCAATGGCCTGGGATCCCTAGGGCTGCACGAGACTTAGAAGTGGAGCGGTACACTTAGCAGATGACTCTCTCTTGGTTTGTTTGTTTTCCCCACCTCTTCCTGCCACTGTTGGGGAACTTAGCTTGGAGTTCTGGACCCCAGTCCCCTCCCCCATCCACCCAGTTGCGTTATTTGCATGGTGTCTGGTAGCCCACCAGAAGATGTTTCTACATCCCCAAAGCTGTGAATGTGGCCTTTTTGGGGGAACAAAAAAAAGGGGTCTTTACAGATGTAAATTTTTAAGGATCTTGAGATGAATTCATCCTGGATTATCAGGTGGACCCTGAATCCAATGACAAGTGTCCTTATAAGAGACACACAGAAGAGAGATGCAGAAAGAGGGCAGGGCCACGTGAAGATGAAGGCAGAGATTGGAGTTATGCAGCTGCAGGCCAAGGGACCGTAGAACCATCACAAGCTGGAAGAGGCAGGAAGGATTCTCCCTCTGGAGGCTTCAGAAAGGGCACGGCCCTGCCTGCATCTTGGTTGTGGACCTCTGGCCTCCATAGCTATGAGAGAATAAATCTCTGTTGTTTTAAGTCACTGAGTTTGTGGTAGTTTGTTATGGCAGTGTTAGCAAACTGATACAATGTCCAGCCTAACCTTGCTTCAGAAGTGCCTGGGAACTTGGGAAAAGTCAGTTTCTGGGGTCTTACCCCCTGGCTGTTCCGATTCAGTCTGGGGTAGCACCAAGAAACTAAGGTTTTAGTAAGAACCTCCAGGTGATTCTGATACATCCAGTCACCTGTCAGTATCGGTATTGATCAAGTTCCTTCATTTACCCTATTTCTTTTTCATCCTCTTTCCTTGGGCATCATCCATGCTCATGTATGCAGCCAGTTTGTGTGTCAGTGCGATGCATGGCTGCATATTCCACCCAGCTTCCTCTTAGCATCAAAGTCCATCATGGATCAAGGTCCATCATGGAGGTGCCCTGCTTGAGAGTGCCAGCTGCATCTCCCACAGGCTCCTCAGAGGGCACACTGACTTAGTTCTTCTTCTGCCAGACCGGCCCTCTGGTCTGGTTCCCCCTTTCTCTCTCCTCAAGTTTATAACTAGTTGATTCTTCCATTAAAATAGCTTTTACTTATTTCTCTCTTGCCACAATAAAGAATGAAGATCGCTAGTGCATAGTCCTGGTGCAGCCAAATAAATAAATATTAAAAAAAAAAACTCTACTTGGTTTTAGTGAATGTAATGAAGTTGTAGCCGTAGAAGCAGTAGTATATAATACCATTAAGTGAACACCTAGTTAAAAGCTAGTGAAATCTAGTCACAGCTGTGGTTTTTCCATTAGTCATGTATGGATCTGAGAGTTGAACCATAAAGAAGGATGAGCACCAAAGAACTGATGCTTATAAACTGTGGTGTTGGAGAAGACTCTTGGACTGCAAGATCAAACCAGTCAATCCTAAAAGAAATCAGTCCTGAATATTTTTTGGAAGGACTGATGCTGAAGCTGAATTTGACCACCTGATGTGAAGAACTGACTCATTGGAAAAGACCCTGATGTTGGGAAAGGTTGAAGGCAGTAGGAGAAGGGGACGACAGAGGATGAGATGGTTGGATGGCATCACCGACTCGATGGACATGACTCTGAGTAAGCTCCGAGAGTTGGTGGACAGGGAGGCCTGGTGTGCTACAGTCAATGGGGTTGCAAAGAGTTGGACACAACTGAGTGACTGAACTAAACTGAAGTGAACATCTGCTACCTGAGGTGTCTGTAATCATTGCCTTATTTAACTATCATGATAATCATCTCAGGCATCATTCCCCTTTTACAGAGTGAATTAAATAAAGCACTGTGTGGTCAAGTCATGCAGAATGGCAGAGAATATGAAGTAAAATGTATAAATGATCAGCTAGTCAGCAGTATGTCTGTGGTTTATAGGCTGAAAATGGGAAAAAAAATAAAATGGGAAAAACCCATTTTATTGGTAAAAATAGCTAATGATGTGTAGTTTTTTGAGTGGCAAGTACACATTTGACACTGAATTTGGCCTACAAAGATACACAGCTACTAAACATATCAATCAGAAGATGAGATGGTGGTTTATATTTACTAATATTTAGAATCACATAAATACAGTCTTCCTTTTAAGTATGCTAGAAGGAATTTGATCCAGAGTCACACGATCAGGGTTGAAAAACCCAACCTTGTCAACTGCAAGCCATATGGTGTGTAGATTTTGGTTTAATTTTTCTGAAATTTAACATCTTCATCTTTGAAATGGAAATATTATTTCATAGTCCACAGGGGTGTTGTGAGAAAGGAGATCAGATGTTGTGTGCGGAAGTGCTTTCTAAATGTCGTTATTTAGTCGCTAAGTCATGTCTGACTCTTTGCAACCCTATAGACTGTAGCCCCGCCAGACTCCGCTGTCCATGGGATGTCCTAGGGAAGAATACTGGAGTGGGTTGCCATTTCCTTCTCCAGGGGATCTTCCCGACCCAAGGATACTACTCATGTCTCTTGTTTGGCAGGCAGATTCTTTACCACTGAGCCACCAGGGAAGCCTGCTTTATAAATGGTAAAGGGCTAAACAGGACTAAGGTGAAGTGTTCTTTCTTTTTCTTCTGTGTTTGTTGAACAAGAAAGTTTCCAGAAAGTTGGCATTTGGAAAGACGCAGGATGGGGAAGGCAGTGTTTTTCCGAGTGAGCAGATATGGGCACTGGAATAATTACAGGCTGGCTGTATTCTCCAGAGCAACAGGATCCAAAGATGCTGGGATGGGAGCCCTTGAAAAACAAGTGGCCTGAGCTAGTTAGGATGAGGGAATGAGAAGAATGTTTGGAGAATTTGTCTTGCTGTGCTTGTTGATACAATGGAGCTAAGAGAATGCCTATAACCGGGGACCAGCCCGGGAACCAAAGATCAGCTCCAGGGCCTTGCCATCTTGTTCTTTAGCTCATAGTCTATTCCCAACAACTTTACCCCCCAGCAACTCTGGAGTTTTGAGGCCTCAGAGTAAAAGCTCACTTACCCTGAGGCCCCAGTGTCTCCGTCCAAGCATTTTAGTGTATTAACACACTGGAGCTTCTCTTTGCAGAGTCAGGGTTGCTTCCTGCTAACGCGGCTGTAACCTTCTTCCTCTTTTAGATGAAACTGAGCTTTATCTTTTTTTATTCTAATAAATTGAAGAATATTTTCTAAGTCATCCTCAGTATAACAGTCCTGATGGTAAAATAAAGTCTGAGTAGATTAAAAGAATGATCACATTCTGCCAGTCTTCGAAGGAAAGTAGAGAAGACTGCCTTTTGTCACAGACATCACCACCCTAGACTTACCTGGAAGTTTCTGAAGGAGTCAACATATCGTGTTTAAGGAATCAGTACGTGTATTTTAAGACAGGATTGTCTTTCTGAAATAGTCCAACAGACTAGAAATTATGGGCCAAAGGAACACAACTACATTTCATGAGAATGAGTGAATTTTTGAAAGAAAAGAAAGAAAGGTAACGCTAAATCATATCCAACTCTTGTGACCCCATGAACTGTGGCCTGCCTGGCTCCTCTGTCCAGGAGATTCTCCAAGATTCTCCAGGCAAGAGTACTGGAGTGGTTGCCATTTCCTTCTCCAGGGGATCTTCCTGACCCAGGAATGGAACTCAGGTCTCCCGCATTGTAGGTAGATTCTTTACCAGCTGAGCTACATGGGAAGCCTATGTGAATGTTTGAGGATCAGTTTAAAAATTCAGCCTTGGAAGCTGGGAAGCCAAGAAAGAAGAACACAAAGGCAGAAGGAAAACTCCATGCCAAAAAAAAAGAGTCTGAATATTATAAATAAAATCATTTATCACACACTTACTATTTGCTATCTACTTACCCTGGCTGGGTGCCCTTGTGTGTGTGTGTGTGTGTGTGTGTGTGTGTGAAGTCACTTCAGTCACATCTGACTCTTTGCAACCCCATGGACTGTAGCCCACCAGGCTCCTCTGTCCATGGGGTTCTCCAGGCAAGAATACTGGAGTAGGTTGCCATTTCCTGCTCCAGGGGATGTCCCAGCTCAGGGATCAAATTCTCATCTCTTACGTCTCCTGCGTTGGCAGGTGGTTCTTTACCACTAGCGCCACCTGGTACTCTCATTGAATCCCCCCAGCAGCCCACGAGGTCTGTATGATTTGCTTCAAGTAATATGTGAGGAGACTGAGGCTTAGGGAAGTCGTGTACATTCTAAGGTTCTGTGTCAGTGACAGGTCTGGTGGCTGCCAGTTGAGGAGTGTGGTGATATGCTTAAGGTGTATGGGGCTAGAAGTCTGGAAACCTGTTTTAGTGACACCATGAGACCTTACACAAGTCAGTCTACTTCTCTGTGCCTCGTTTTCTCGTATCTAAAATGAGAGGGTTGGAGTAAACTATCTAAAGTTCCTTGTCTATAAAATTCTCTTTGCTCAGGCCTAAGTGAAGGAACTGGAGAGGTTTAACCCAGGGAAGGGACATGCAAACCTTCCAAGGGCCGTCACATGCAGAGGTCACAACTGAGGGCTCCACGTGAGGACTGCTCCTCTAAGGAGGAAATTCCCACACTGGGTGGAGTGGTCCCCACCCCTGGCCTGAAGAATCTTGAGAATCCATCTATAGCAAATGAAGAAGGAGTTAGAAGGCATGCTCCACTAAGAAGCTTGCTCTCTGCTTTTTGTTCTCTGAAACACCCAAGGTCTGTTTATTTTGAAACGAAATTCGTTCATCTGCCCATTTTGAGAAAGGTTTTGGGGACTGGAGCCCCAGTGATTCGGGACCTAAGAGCATCTCCTTGTGTGGACTCAGCACCAGCTTGTGGACATGGCACTGGGAAAACTGGGAATGTACTCCAGTTGTCAAGTGGAAAAGAACTTCAGGACACGATCATGAAAGAGTTGCTGCCCTGGGAAAGGCTCCTCAGGGATCATGAGGGGCTGATCCCTTAGAGGAACTGCCTGTTCTCAGAGCCAGGGTCTGCCATGGGGGTTTTACTTGTATGTCTCTAACCCTGTTATTATGCCCTTGACACCTGGGAGAGTAGAGTGGGCAGGTTCAGTGACACAGTAAGCCAGACCTTCCAAGGAGTTGTGGTACACCTCCTGGGGTGCTATTTCCTAGCAGGGTAGGGGGCATCAGTACAGAAGCCTCAGGAGGGAGCCCCAGGCCCCTTCCCTCTGGCCTCCCTCTCCCATATCCTGTATCCAGCCCCGCCTCTCCTGGTCCAGGACTCTGCTTCGCTCCCCTCTCCTTCTTGCCGGCATTGATCGCCACTCAGAGCATCGCTTGCCCTGTTGTGCTTCAAGGTGAGGATGGAACAGATGGAGGGTATAAAGGGAACAGAGCACTGGGGCTGAAAATCCTTTGCCTTCCCCAACCCTGACTCCTAATAATGGTGAGACTAGCCACCTGGATGTTCTTGGTATTTCTGTGTATGAAGAAACTGAGTAGTAATCTTACTCAGAGCTAAGATGACAGTTGAGAGCAGTGTTGCTCAGTGCCTTTACCAGGCTGAAAAGAGCGACCTGTGGCCCTGGAGAGGCCACTCGAGGGGTAGAAGCTCTCCCTGGTTGTTGAGAACCCAACCTCTTTTTCTCTTATTCTTCATAGTTGGGTTGGTAGAAATATGTGTAATAGGCATGCAGGGCTCCCCCAAATAATAGAATCACCGATTTTGCACCTGTTAACACAGTTACTGGCTTGATTGATATTATATTATGATACATGTACCTGTTCTTTGAAAATGTTCTTTTAATTACATTACTATACCCATGTTAACAGACTTCCCTGGTGGCTCAGATGGTAAAGAATCTGCCTGTAATGCAGGAGACCCAGGTTCTATCCCTAGGTCAGGAAGATCCCCTGGAGAAGGAAGTAGAAACCCACTCCAGTATTCTTGCCTGGAGAATCCCATGGACAGAGGAGCCTGGTGGGCTACAGTCCATGGGGTCGCAAAGACTAGGACAGGACTGAGCAACTAACACAGTATGTTACCCACAGTCCCTTATGTTGCTGAGTATTTATTTTTGTACTTCCTTTCCACAAGTATGTTTTTCTAACTTTCCTTCTTTTGGGGTCAGCCTGACCTGAGTCCCATAACTCCTGCCTGTCCGGCCCGCCAGAGCTAAGTTGCCCAGGCTCCCTGGAAGCCCTTGAAGCCGGGGACTCTCCAGGCCACTCATTGCTCCACTTCAGCCCCAGGGAAATCCCCACTTACAAAATGACCCCCTGCTTCCAACACCCTTTCAACCAACAGGCGTTAAATTGGTTGCTATTATCATAATGAGATGAGCTAAAGAAAAGAGTTGCTGGGATTGTTTTGTTTTCTGGAATTTTCATGGAAAATTATCAGGGTGTAAAAGAGCAATAGACTGAGATACTACGGTTTATCTGGATTGTCCCTTCTAATCCTATTAAGAACTAAGTTGCACTATTATATCCATTTTATAGATTAAAAAAAAAAGCCCAAGTCTTAAGATGCTAATTAACTTGTTTAAATTCATACAGCTACTAAGTGGCAGGACTGGAGTTTGAGCCTAGGAGTGTGTAAACAGGGGCCCTGCTCTGCCCTCTGAGGATAAAGATGACTCCACAGGAGGAGAAAGGACAGCCCGAGGACCGAGAGAAAGAAAGCTTGGAACAACGGGCTCCTTCTGACAGTTGTCAAAAAGTTTAATCAGGGGATTCAATGGCAGCTTGAACCCAAATCCAGAATCAGCACCTAAATGTGCAAAATCCCAGACCAAACCCAGATTTTCAAAAAAGAATTTCACTGAATCAGCCACAACCTAATGAATCCATTAAACTGAGACATAAACTAAAAAGACTTTTAAATGAAAAATCCAGAACATCAAAATGTTCTCTAAAATAAATCATAACCAAACTGATATTATTAAGTTCCTAGTGTAAGAGAGAGGAGATCTTAAGACTTTATCCTTGCAAAAATCCCCTTGGTGTGAGGGCAGAGGAGCAAATGTGGTCTGCCAAGAGACTAAAGAGATGGGAGAGATGATGAAGCAGAACACAAGGAAGGCTTTCTTATGAAACAAAAGAATTTCACCATATAAAACAAGCACGTGGGACTTCCCCTATGGTCCAGTGGTTAAAACTCCACGCTTCCACTGTAGGGCGCGTGGGTTCAGTCCCTGGTTGGAAAACTTAGATCCCATGTGCCAAATGGCCAAAATATAAAAATAAAACAAGCACATGATCCAATAAATGACCAGCACCAGGCCTTATTTGTATAGCCAAATGCTGAGTGACCTTCTGAATTAAAAAGACAAGTGCACACAAAAGAAATGTATAGATTATTTGTCTTAAACACATTATTTTAGTTTCCTTCCTATCTAGCTTTTACTAATTGCTAAAAAATTGCTAATAGCCAACTTGAATAATTTTTATTGAAGATCTTAATGCCTTCTTCCATAGGCTTATAAGAAGTGCTAACATTTGATGCAACTAAGAAAAGAAAATCATTTCAAAGATACTTGCAACTCAATGCATACATATGGGCTAAGGCTCAGATGGAATAACTGCTTTTGGCATTAGGAAGATGATTAGTTGATGAGCCCCTCTAGGGTGGTAAACACTGTGAGGGGGACTGGGGAACTCTGGGCACACGATGAGGATAGAGTATCTGTCCCTACCATTGAGGAATTTCACATTCCCTGTATTTGGGGCCTGTGGTCAAGACTGGGTAATAGTTGTTCCTACTGACATCTACCACTGATAATTAATTGGTAATAGTTATACTAATAATAGCTAATGTTTATTAAGCTTGACTTTGTGCCAAACATTAAGCCAACCACTTTATGGTTACTGTCATTTAATCTTCATTTTAACCTGATAAGATGCTATTATTAGCTCCATTTTGCACATGAAGAAGCTGAGGTGCAGAGTAAGAAGCTTGCCCAAGGTCATAGCCAGAATGTGATGAGAGCCAGACTTGACACCAGAGTTCAGGCTCTTAGCCGCGGTGCCAGACTGGGCATGGTATGCTGTACCCCACATTGTCCTCCAGGAGAACCCTGCTTCATGAGTGGACTAATACAGTGTCCTGGGGTCCCTCAGCTCTTAGTTCAGTAGCTTTAATCAACCCCTTCTGTGCCCACTTCTTGTGGTAGCCCCTTGTGTTATACTCAATAACTGGAGGGTAGTAGACATTTGATAAATATTACCTTGAAATGGAAGTAGAACAAAATGATAATGTTTATTTAATAGTGTCATCTATTTGATGATTTTTTTAATGACATTTAAAAAAATTACTTATTTATTTGGCTGCCCCAGGTCTTAGTTGTAACATGCAGGGTCTTTGATTTCGTGGCAGCATTTAAACTCTTAGTTGCAGCATGTGAGATCTAGTTCCCCAAACAGGGATCAAGTCTGGGCCCCCTGCCTTGGGAGCACGAGGTTTGAGCCACTGGACCACCAGGGAAGCCCCTGAAGTTTACATTTTTAAGAAAATAAAAGTAGAAATTTATGGAAAATTCTGAATTTCCCTGAAGTGTTCACTCCAGGACCATCTGATGATACATATAGAATCGTTGTGCATATGAGGGATACAGCCCTCAGCAGGGTACTTGCCTGGGGCCAAGCAAAGTATGGACGGACTATCAGCCCCTGCAAGACCCCTACTCCGCAGCATACCACAGAGCATAACCCCTGGTAGATGGTGCCCCGCTCAAATCCAGGCTACTGATTGCCAAGTGCGCGCACACTGGTTGGTAGGCTGGGGTCATGAGCATAGGAGCTTTTGATACCAGTAAAGAACTTTTGATACCAGGAGAAGCTAAGTGCTTTGTATTTTGGTGCTCCAAATGTATAGCGGAGAGTGTAGTTTTTGAGTCATCCTGCCCAGGTTTTAATCCCAGCTCTGCTGCTCACTGACTAAATGACCTTGGTCAAATTACACAGCCTCTCTAAGTCTCAGTTTTCTCATTTTCAAAATAAGGTTGCTGTGAGGCTTCATCACGACGGTGTGTACGGAGTGTGTAGAGCACTGCTGGGCACAGGGATGTGCTTGTGTGGTGCTGGGGGCATAGCACGCGGCTGGCATGTTTAGGTGAGCCCTTCCTCCTGTCCCATGAATGAGTGGGGGACGCTGACACATGTGTGGTGGAATGTCAACGTCACTTTAAAGCAGCTCTCAGGGAGGCTGCCCAGAGGGGCTCCAACACACTCAGGAGAGACACTGACCTGATTCTTCAAAGGGCAGGTAGAAGTTGTGGGCCAGCTTGTGTGCACAACATACCTGGGTAACTTTCAGCAGGATGCGACACAGCCATCTACCCAGATCCTAGTCCCGAAACGGACTCAGTATCAGCAGTGTCACCTGGCTCCTGTTCTTTCTGAGATTCCAAAGGTGAGTCCGACGTACAGTTCAGCAGAGGACCACCGTTGTAAGCTCACATTGTGATGCCTCTTCCATCTTACTGCTGGTTGCCTGATGGGCAAAGAGGGCTTGTGTGCCTTTGGGGGTGGGTCACAGACCACTGTACCAGGAAACACAAGCATTCACAGTTATAGGACCCAGAAGCAGGCCACAGACCCAGCTGGGCTTCACTTAGCCCAGACCCTCCTCCTGATCAGCATCTCATGAGAGGAGGCTGAGTGAGGGAAACTCCCTTGGAAGGAACTGAAAAGCAGTTACAGAAAGTGGACATCCCTGGGAGTGCTTGCAGGGAGCACAGGTACGGACATGGAGTCTTTATAAACACCCAACGCTAGGACGTTATGCTGCACCCCCGTGTTGATAACCTTAAATTTTTAGCTTTTTTTTTTTAAATTAACTTTTAGAAGTTTGCTGCTAGTTCAGTCCAAGCACTCAGGAGACAAAGGCCAAATGCTTAAGGCTTAAAGACAAAAGGACAAAATTCAACTGAGTACATTTTAAAGATCTTACTGGCTTTATTTAGTGATTCATGAGGCAGGCAGCATCCAATCTAGCAGACAGAATGGAGCTCCAAAGAGCTACACAAGGTGAGAGGTTTTATTGGCAGAAGGGAACAGAGCAAGGAAATTATACTAAGCAAAAAGGTAGGTTGGTTATTACAAGGTTCCTTTCCTTATAGGGGGTGACAGGGATTGTCAGGCAGGTTACCTAACTAATGCTTATCAGTCTATTCCTGATTTAAGCTGATATCTAGTTTAGGATTGCATTGCAGAGAGAGCCAAAACTCTTAGTAAGTTCCAGTTTGATGACATGGGTCATAGCATAAGCAGCTCCATTTTAGGCCTGTTTTTTTGTCTTTAACAGAACAAAGCATGTCATTAGAGCTTGAAGAAATACTCTTTTCCTTTCTTTGAGCTAAAGCGATAATAGTAAGCCATTTTTTGGTGCTTCAGAGCTGTGTCTCATTGTTTTAACTTGTGTGAGCAGTAATAACTTTATGATAGTGAACAGCCCTCGCTTGTCTTATCCAGCTCCACTTTTAGACCAGCAGAGTTGATTTTGTATGTGTGTGATTTGTTTTTCCTTTTACAGCGTCAGACATTTTGATTTTTTAACATTCAACCTTTTAACATCGGTGACAAGCAGTAGGGCAGTTCGTGTTGACCTAACTCTGGATCTAGAAAGTCTGGTTAACAGTACCAGGTATGGTGCGCTCTAGAGAGCTTATTGTCTGGGTGTTTTTTGTTTTTGCATTTAATTCAGAAAAGTTTATCAGCGTATTATGTGCCACGTGTGGTGCTGAGAGCTAGGGTAAATAGTGGTAAACAGTTTCAGCCGTCACAGAAGTCGTACGCTTGTGGTAAAGCACACCTTTATCAAATAATACCTAACTACAACCATAGTGTGTGTGTGCGTGCTAAGTCGCTTCAGTCGTGTCTGACTCTTGGTGAGCCTGTGGACTGTAGCCCTCCAGGCTCCTCTGTCTACGGGATTCTCCAGGCAAGAATATGGGAGTGGGTTGCCATGCCCTCCTCCAGGGGATCTTCCCGACCCAGGGATCAAGAATGTGTTTCCCGCGTTGCAGGCAGGTTCTTTACCACTAGCTCCACCTGGGAAGCCTATAACCATAGTGTATACTATGAAAGAAGAGTGTGCTGCAGAGTGTAGGGCAGGTAAACCCGACTGAGGGGTAATGAATTGTTAGAGAGAGACCAGGATAGGCTGCCGCCTGGGCTACAAAGGCATTCTTGGCTTCAGAAGCCGCATGTGCAAAGGGCCTGAGGTGGGAAGATCCTCGGCATATTCAAGGAACAGAAGGAGGGCTGGTGTGGGTTAGAGTGGCAGAAAATGAGGTCAAATCACAGAGACCTTCTTAGCCTTGGTGAAGATCCTGGAACTTGGGTTCAGGGTTCTAAGGAGCCTCACTAACCGTGTCTCAGCTCCATGTCGGCCAGGAGATTCTCTTCACTGTCATGGAGAAGGCTCCCTCCCAAAGGCGGCCCCACCCCACAGCTTGTCTTCCCCTAACCCTCCCCTGATGCTTCATCGCCACTGGTCTCATGCTTCATCCCGACTGACAGGCCCCCAGCCTGAGTCTCATGATCCCTGGGATTGTATCATCCACAGGCCTGTAATGAAAGGGTAAGTCTAAATACTCAAGTCGGGGGGCGGGGTGGGAGGAGGCACGTGAAAACTCATCTTCCCGGTGGATCTTGCACTGAATTGGCAACGAACTTCTAAAAATCAACTTTTTTTTTTTTTAATACTAAAAATCTTAAGTTGGCTACATGTGAGTGTAATGTAAAAGCCTTGTTTATTTAGTAAATTCTGGGCTGTGGGGCAGACGCTGACTGACCGCGTGTTCAGCTGGTACCTTGAAATTGCCTTGTGTCCCATTACCTATACCCGGGGAAGCCGTGATAGGTCCCAGGCCTGAGGCTCATCCTCTGGCAGTGCGCAGGTTGCCCTGGTAACTACCCTCCATGGTCACAAGTCGGCTTGCCTGAGCTCCAGTCCTCAGCTGGTTTTTGGGGGGACCCCTCTGGCACACTGCTTCATGTCAGGCAGCATTTTTCAATGACTTCCGGGTGTGGGGCCCAGGCAGGCCACCCCCCGACCAGTCCTAGCTCTTGGAGTCCACCCGGGTCTGTTCCCTGCCTTGGCCTTTTCCGGGGTGAGCCTGCACCACCCGCCTGCCGCTTGGACTTGGTGCAGAGCCATCTTGTGCTCGGAGATGGCGAGTCAGCTGCTCCGACTTCCCCCCTGCTCTGTGCCCATGCGGGACGCGGTAGCTTGCAGGGGGCTGGGCGCTGCGTGCATCAGCAGTTACCACTCTGCTGTGAGCGAGGCGGTGCCCTGGGTTCCGTTTCCACATCTGTACCGTGGGCCTGAGATTAGCAGCTTCCGTGTGGTGAGCACTGACTCTCTTCATGCGTTTAACCCTGAGTTGGTAGTAGTGTCTCCATTTTATGTGTCTGCTTCACGGGATTATAAAGGGGATTAAACAGATTAATACGTGAAGTGTTTTACAACCTGAAATGTATCAGATGAAAGCAGTTTTATTCAAAATTGATTGGGGAAATTCACATAGATGAATCTTGTAATTCAAAGTATATACAGTGCCTATCCATACATAATGCTGATTTAGGACTGTGTATCTGTTTATGGTACAGATTGTTCATTTAGTACATGAATATTTTGAGGGCCTGCGATGTATCAGGCACTGTTTTAGGTGCCTAAGATACATCAGTGCAGAAAATCAGAGGTTTCTGTCCTCGTGATGCTTCAATTTCTAGCAGGCAGATCGACAGTCAATAGTAAATTCTGCAGTATATGGGGACGCTGCGAGTGCTGTGGAAAAGAAAAAGCAGAGCAGATAAGTGGGGCCAGGAGTGTAGGTGGCTCTTTTCTTCAGGGTGAGTCTCTGTGCTTTCAGATAGTTCCTGAGCACCTGCCATGCCCTGTGGCCTGGAGACACAGCCGTGAATGGGACGAATAAAGTCCTTTCCCTCCTGGAGTTTACTTTCTGGCAGACACAGTGGACAGCGAACAAGCAGGCAAATACTTGTGATAATTGCAGGTTGAAGTATGTAGCATGAAGGTGATGTGAGGGCAAGTAGAGGTGGGAGCAGATAGAGAGATGGGGTGAGCCCTCGGAGTTGACATTTGAGCTGGGCCTCAAGCAGGGGTGAGCCAGCCCCTTGGGCAGGACTGGAATTGGGCCAGGAGAGACTGGCAGCAAAGGGAGGACTGAGTGTGAGCACAGAGAGTGGGGCAGAAGGGGTGGGAGTCTGGGAATAGTGGCCGGGACCCATGAACAGTGCAGGGCCTCACAGGCCACAGCGAGGGATCCTCATTCCACTCTAACCTCGGGATGGCCACTGAAGGGCTCTAGGCAGGGCCTAACTTGATCTCCTTTGTGCAGTTAAAAGACCACCCTATACATTGCATGCCTATATGGTTCTGTTCATAGTCACAGGCGAGCAGGACACAGAACTGGGAGTCGGTTCTCAGGCTGATTCTCACCCACATTCATTGAACCCCTGCTGTGTGCTGAGCACTGTGCTTGCTGCTTTTCACGAGCATTACCTGGTTCATTCCTCTCTGCCTGGGTTCTGGTTCAGCCGGAAAGAGTCCATGCAAACTGTGATTCATTATCTTGCAGGAGGAGTCCCCAGAAAGCTGTGGTACAGGGAGCTAGGGGTGGAGAACAAGGGTGCAGTGGCAGGTGGATTTAAATAGTTATAACACCATGCAGCAGTTGATCTCTGTCCTTTTTTTAGGATAACCCATATTGCAGTGAGCAGGAAGTTCATTTTTGCTCAGAAGCTGGAATGTATAATACTTCTTTCCTCCATCCTCCCTGACAGGTCACGGTCAACCGAGAGGACCGGGGCTATTCAATCAGGTAGGCCTTTAAGAAAATGGTATTTGACTTTTGAAACCAACTCTAGATCATACGCTCACCTGTAAAATTAGAAGTTCCAGGGGATAGGACCCCTGTCCCGGTCATTCTGGTAGCTCAGTTCCCCCAGCATTCAGACTTCTAAAATTCATTCGCACATTAGCACCTCTAAATGTCAACGGAATTTGGTAGGACAAGAAACGGACGCAGCAGTTCAGGGCTTTAGAGATAAGAGTCTCCAAGCACATTTGCCAGCTTTCTTAAGCAAGCAGGTGTCCGGGCAAGCTCAATCATGAGATGAACCCAAGGGCTACCCTCTCTAAACACTGCTGTGTTTCAAAAAGGATAAAAAAAAAAAAAGGGAAAGAAAGGAAGGACCTTTCCCCCCTTTTATATTTCCAAACAAGCAACCTGAAATATTTAACCGGGCACATTGCGTCACTCGTGAATCTGATAATAAACTCTTTCTCACAATCTATATGCACGCAACTACAAGTCTGGAGACCAGATGTTTACCTTTTCAGAACAATATATTCAAGAAGGTGGCTCAAGCCAAGCTGCCTTCCTGTTGAGTGGACTCCAGCAGTTTCCTGATGTTACCTTTTCCAACCACCTGAATTTCAGATGAAAAACAGACCTCCCTTGTCATGCTACACTTTCTTGAATCTGATAGCTTAAATGCGTGAAAGTCTGATAAATGCAGCTCTTCTCTGCTCCTTTTGGGCTGCATTTAGAAGGCAACGTGAGAGGATTTTCCTTTTCTTAGATGTCGCTGAACTCCATAAAGGGCTTCTGTTTTGTAATCTGTTTCCGAGATCTGATGCATGTGTTTCTAAGACCCTGTCACGTGAGGAGGTCTGACGTGGTCACCCAATGTGACTGTGAGAAAAGGCACTGCAAAGATGTGTGTGGGATGGGGACCTGGATCACCGAAGTGGTATCCTTTGTCAGAACACTTTGCGCAGAGAATAGCAGGACCACGCAGTAGATTCCACTTCAGTATGGGCCTTGTGCCAGTCCCAGATAGACTGTGAGTTTGACTTGTGCGTGATTCCAGGTCAGTATCCTAATACAGTGTGTTCTTTTTTTAGTTGGGTTTTATTTCTAAGTGTCTTTTTATAGAAGAGTGGCAGTAGAAAGAAGAGAAAGTTGCTCTGTTGATTCCGTTTCATTACTCTGTACGTTGGGAATTGAGTGGGCAAGGCGCTGCGAGAGGGTTCCTGGCCTTTTCCTCTGATCAGAAGATAACAGAAAAATGGGATTCAGTGTGGCCCTGAAGTGTGGCCTTGAGTAAGTGACTTCAGGTTCTCACTAAGAACGCAGACTGGACAGGATTACTTCAGTCTCCATCTGTGATGTCTTAAAGACTTGCTAATAAAAGTACCCCAGATTTTATTAACAAGCTCTATAAAGTTACATAATAGTTAGTTACACTGGTTAAACAATTTAAAGAGGTTTTTCAAGATTTTTTTTTTTTTTTTGGTTTACATTGGGAGAGTTAAAATTTTTATGGAAACTGTCATTTTAAGTTTTTGACTTTGTGCTTTGGTAAAATTGCCTTGTCTACTTGGGGAAGGGAAGATTTAATTAGGCTGGAAATAACTAGGAGTTAGTTGCTCAGATCATTGCCAAGAATTGTTTTCAAGTTCAAACTCAGAACAGGTATCCAGGATATAATGGGGAGGGGACTAATTTAGTAGATGAATGGATAGACTCTAAGGGCAGATAGAATGCTATGACCGAGCCAGCCTTTGCGACTTGAAGGCAAAGATTCAAGCAGTGATAGGTTGTGCAAACAATATAGGCAGCAAATTGAGGAGCAGTTTTTACCTGAGTGTAGTGCGCAGGGACTGTTGGTCCACCTGGTTTTGTAGCCATGCTCACACTCAAGTGATAAGTAGCAGTCACTTCAGGCTTGGAAAATTAAAGACAGCTATAGAGCGTGTGTATCTTTGTGACCGTGGGTGTGTCTGTCTTGTTTCTCTGTGCCTTGGTTTCTCCTGACTCCTGGGTATTTCTACTTTGTATTTTAGCACATGTTCGTTCATTTTGTCTTACATGTGATTCTTTTATTGAGTGAAATAATTTCTGAGTCATTTATTTAAGTATGATTTTGAATATTTTCTTACTGCTTAAAGCAGTGGTTCTCAAATTTTTTATTTCCAAGACCCCCTTACAATATAAATCTTTAAGGGCCCAAAGAGCCTTTGTTTATCCAAGTTACATTGAAAATTTTAAATGAAAATTTAAAACCTATTTGTTAACTTGGAAAAATTGACTACGATAAACCCAATTACATGGTAAAATGATATATTTTTATTTTTAAAATAACTATTTTCTAAAGCAAAAATTAGTGAGGAGAGTGGTGTTATTTTTTGCAAATATGGTTGATCCTTAAACAACACAGGAGTTAGAACACAGACTCTCCACTGGGTCAAAAATCCACAAAATCTCCCCTCCTCTGTATCCCTTCCTCCAGTTCTGCATCTGTGGGTTCAGCCAACCATGGACCATGTAGCACTGTAGTACATATTTAGTGAAAAAATCTGTGTACAAGTGGATCTAAGCAGTTCAAACCTGTACTGTTCAAAGGTATACTCTATCTTTACTGTCTGACTTAATAGAAAGATAGCTGGATTTTCAAATCTGCTTCTGGATTCAGCTGCAGTGTGTTGTTTTAGTTGAACTATATGAAAAAAGTCCAGCCTCACACAGCTAGGTAGTGGAAAAGGAATTTTTTTTTTTAAATAACCTTTTTCATTAATTTTGGATATTCTTTGATGCTACACCAGTATCTATCAGTAGGACTTTCTTAAAGGTTAATTGCAACATGAAGTCTGTATCAGTGAGCTTTCTGTAGTTTGTTACATGTAAATACATGGCTCT
This sequence comes from Antilocapra americana, assembly GCA_007570785.1. Lineage (NCBI taxonomy): Eukaryota > Metazoa > Chordata > Mammalia > Artiodactyla > Antilocapridae > Antilocapra > Antilocapra americana. The sequence continues at coordinate 8,880,545 of ML664154.1, forward strand.
CTCTTACACCTTTTAGCTCATGCATAATATTTTTGGTAATATGCATTCGTCATTTGGAAAATGTTGGTTCACTGAGCCATATATATCTTCCAAATTCGTTACTCAGTATCCCAAAATCACTTTCATTAATGTCACCACCAACATCATCAGAAAAGTCATTATGTATTGAGGAGTGTTGAGCTCATTGTGATAGATACAAGTTTTCCAAAATTCTGTTTTTAGCTCCAGTCTGATTTTATTACTGGCAACAAAATGGCTGCTTTCTTGAAATGACAGACTCACTTATTTAATTTTCAAGAAAATGTTTGCCCAAGTACCCATATCTGAATAGCCATGGTTTATCTTATCGATAATTTTTTTCAAGTAAAAATGATATGCCGTGAAAAAAAATTGGGAAGTTTGACTCAGAGCTCTAGGAAACACCAAATGCTTATTCTCAAGGCAGTCATCATTTTTCATTTTGCAGCAGAAGTGTTTTATGTGTCCTTTGGATTTTACACACAATAATAAAAAGATGTCTATTCAAGGGTCCAGATTTAATAAAATGATTAATTACTCCTTAATCCAAGTGTTACTGGCTTGATATCTTCTATGGTTCTAGAAGTTTTCCCATGTTTGGTTTTGCACCATTAGTGCATATGTTCACACGGTAAAAAAGACACATGACATCTTAGTGTGGTTATGAAAATAGTTTTGACCTCAAGAACTTGCTGATAGGGTCTTGGGAGACCTAGATATCCATGAAACATACCCTCCAGGTTACAAGGAAACTAGGAAAGAAAAAAAGGAACAGGAATTGATTTTTATTTTCCTAGTAATTTTGCTTTCTCTTGAGTAGAATTTCAGTTCACGCAGGTCTGATTTTTAAAGCTTTAAACCAGGTAGCTTTCTAAGTACAATACGTTATTTAAGCCATTTGCTGCTCAGGGCCTGAGGAGCCAACGCCTGTCTGCTCACTTACTGTTAGAATCAACAATGACTGTCCCTAAACTCAAGGACCAAATAGGAAAGACAGAAGTGTGTATAAATACACAATATTGCATGTGACAATAAAGATTGGAATCCCAGACTGGAAATGCATGAGGAGGGAGACTGACCGAGGGAGCTGTCACCTGAGATGAGTAAATTACAGGAATTGCCAGGCAGAGGAGCTAGGGGTAAGGGCAGAGAGCCTCAAGAGGAAATGCAGTTTTTCTTCTAAAGCTTCACACAGGCAGAATGTAGAAATCTTGCCTAGTTCTGAGAAGAGGACTCTTGTAGGGAGTGCGTGAGTTGTGTGTGCTGTGCATATTATACTGGAGTGGGGTTGAGCCTAGCGTGGGCGAGGGGCCTTCTGCTTCGTACCTCAATCTTCTTCTGTACTGTTTGCATGTTTTACCAGCATAGATTTTTTTTTAACTTTTTAAAACTAGTTAACTCTTAAAGTAGGTGAAGAAGTCATTTTAGGTGAGGTGGGGTGAATTGGGAGATGAGAATGAACATATTTACACTATTGGTACTATGTATAATATACAGATAGCTGATGAGAACCTCCTGTACAGCCCAGAGAACTCAACTCGGTGTTCTGTCATGACCCAAAGAGGAGGGAAATCCAAAAAAGAGGGGGTAAATGTAAACATACAGCTGGTTCACTTTGCTGGAAAGCGGAAACCATTACAACATTGGAAAGCAACTGCACTCCAATAAAAATTAATTTAAAAAAAGAAAAGTCATTTTAATCATCAAAAGCATCTGAAGTGCCCATTCTTGCATAATATGAATGTATTATATAAGGCTGGAATAATGCAGGAGACAAAGGCAGCACCAGATTCTATAGATGCTAATTAAGTAGAATTTCCCAATGGCCCGGATATGAAGTATAATTACAAAGTATGTTTATCATATATTTATAAAATTCTTAAAAGCATTTTAAATACTTATGAAGTATACTTTATCTCAGTGTACACATGTAATTATAACTATAGTCTAGAATTTTATATTTAGTTTATACAGATATGTATATTTTTTTAATATATAAATACAGGATGATCCTTCATCCTCCTTTCTCAGGATATAGTCCCAATGTATACCTGTTTATCTGGCACAGTTATTGGTTGTATCCGCTTTTCTCTCTCAAGTGTCTTGTTTTTTTAGATGCTGAATTATACGTTCACCATGTTTACTGTGCTTATAAAATCTGTTTCCACTAGCACATGTTCATATATTTATATAATCATAGATCTATTGGTATGTGCATGTGGATATATACCTACATGTATTTGTGTGTTTAGAAGGTGTATGCTAAAAGCTTTACAGCTAAAAAACAAACTCAGGAAAACAGTAACATAAATCAGATGATCACAGTTATCTAATTACAGATTGATTTATTGTTTTAAAATATTGGCTCACCAAAAATTTTGTAACAATAACATTTTTCAGGCTTATTTATTCCATCTCAGTGATACTACTTGAAATAATGAATATATTATACAAAACTTGCTTTTTAGTACATGTTTCAGAATATTACATATAAACTTAATCTCATCTGCTTTCCAGCTTCTATTTCTTTTTCTGAAGTCTGTTGTGGGCTTTCCATTGGCAAGAACTCCTAAGACTTCTGTTTTCACTTACTCTCAATGGAGAAATATAGCAGAGGAGATCACTTTATTTTTTTTTTTAAGTCAAAGAATACTATTTTTGGTGGGAATGACTGACTCCCCCCTGAACTCATTTAAGTCTGAATTCTAATTTTAGGGATATCCTTAAAGTAAGGATGACTGTTCAAAACTCTGGGTCCAATGTGATTTTACTTCATGTTCGCATCAGTTGCACAAACCAAACTGGCTAAAGGGGCCAGGCTGGGCTCGGTGCTGAGAGAAGCCACTTGGTAGTGAGTGCTTGGAAAGGTTGCAGGTGCGTGCAGGTGACAGGGACGCAGGGACACAGCCGCTCGGTTGCTGCAGGCAGCAGCCCCATTGTTGTCCAGTCTTCCCATTTCTCAAGAAAAGATACAGTGATTTTTATGTTAAATCTTACTGCTCTTTGACATCAGCTTTTTTTTTCCCCCCAAAAACATGGTCCAAATGCCACGCGGGTCAAACACCACTGGTAGGGACCAGCTGTGTTCGAGGCCCACAGTGGGTCCCCTCTGGTCTCCAGACTCAGTTGCACGTGGGACATGTGGAATATGACTTGAAATTGCATCTTTGGCAACTGCCACTGCCTTCTCACCTTGCATTTATGGATTTGGATGCTCTGTTCTAAACTGTGGCATGGGCTCCTTGATTACAAGCTTCTTGAGGGCATGAAACACCTGTGCCTCGCTCTGACGGAACTTCATGCTCCTCCAGCAGGCAGAGCTGAAGTCAGTGTCACCCCCAAAAGGGGGCTTGGCGAGGCTCTCTGGCCCTCCCTCACCCCCCTCCCAGGGCCACTCACTCCCCCCTACTCTTTGCCCCAGCACCCCCGATCCTGCTCCTTCATTGGGAATCTTGGCTTTACAGCATCGTGTGAACATGTCTTACTTTCCTTGCTATACTGCAGACCTCTGGGGGCAGCATTTTTGTTTCTGTCATGGTGCTGGATTTTAGTGTCAGCCCCCAGACCTGGTTCTGGCTGGTGGATAAAAACCACCTGAATATCCTCTGAGACAAGATTTTTCAGTGCTTACTCGTGTGCCTTTCAAATTTGTCATCACAGGGACAAATAGGATGTTCCTTACTCGCTAAATAAGGTACAAAAATATATATGGGTTCCAGGGTCTCACCCCAGCTGTTCCAAATGAGAATCTTGGCAGGGGCGGAGTAGGGGGACTCTGTAAATTCTGTACTATATTAAAGCTTCCCAGGTGATTCAGATGCATAGCCAGGTTCAAGAACTGCTGTCCCAAAGCATAAAGTAGGTATTCAGTAAATCTCTGTTCCAAGGAGAAACGAACTGTTGTCTTCCTATAGCACTCAGCCAGTATTCAAGAAATAATGGTCAAGAGAATTCAATTCTGAGTTCACATACTAACTCTCCCATCTCACCTTCTTAGATGGGGCTGAGGCCATCTACTCCTTCCCAGGCTCTCTCGCTGTCTGGGGTGGATGGGTTAATTCTTACCTGGACTGGAGGATGGCCTGACTAGCTGGTTTGCAACCAGCTGGCCTCCCTCCAATCCTTTCCATGTGCTGAAGCCCCAGTGATCCTGAGTGGTTTAACTCAAATCTGATGAAAACTTTTAATGATAACTAGTACTTGCAATATAAAACTTGCTGTGGGGAGTTCACTAGAGCCTGTTATGATCTGGTCTGACCATTTCAAGCTTCCCAGGTGGTGCTAGTGATAAAGAATCCACCTGCCAACGCAGGAGACACAGGGTTTGAGTCCTGGATTGGGAAGATCCCCTGGAGGAGGAAAGAGGAACCCACTCCAGTATTCTTGCCTGAAAAATCCAATGGACAGAGGAGGCTGGCAGGCCGCAATCCATAGGGCCGAAAAGAGTCAGACCTGACTGAGCACACGTGACCCTTCCAAACAGGAGAAGAAGATATGAGAAGGGAGAGAAAGTAGACCCCCCCAGGGACCAAGAACAGAGAGACCTCACGAAGACCAAAGAGGTACCTGCCAAGTAGGTAGGTCATCGATCTGTAAGCCAGTGAAGGATAGACTCTGACAGTCCTTTCCAGGGTGACCCTTTCTATCTTCAGGAATGCAGAGGGGGCCATAAAAGATTCCTTTTTATTTAATTTTATCTAAAGATTTAGTCCCCCACATCCCTGGAAAAGATTCATGGAAGGTTACAGGTAAAGGCAGATAAAACAAGAGTAGAAGAGCCATCACTAAATAAAGTGAGACAGTGGTCACACCAGAAACCCAGGCTCACGGTGGCTACAGCAGTTGATGGTAAACTTAGTTCTAAGCTTCCTCATTTCGAGAATTAAAAGAGAAACGTGTTGAGTGCATTGTTCTCATTATCTGGATAATGAAGAATTTGTTAGTAGAAATGCACTTTTTCCAGTGGCTGAATGAGATAAAAGAAGTTATCAAATGGATTCTTGTATAAAGGACACTAAATAACGTGATGGGCACAGCTCATAATTGCTTTACAAAAAGGTAAAAAGAGAGGCTTTATGTGGCCATCTGGTCTTTGCGACTGAATGAATGCCATGAGCTAAATGTCAGACTCCAGCGCTAGGAAGACACGGCCACTGGGAGTTAAAGAGCGGCAAGCTGTATGGGCTTTCTGGACATCACTTGATCGGAGAGAGAGACTTGATGAACGGCAGCTGGGTAGTAGGTCTTTTAGACCAGAGCGGGTATTTTGGCCAGGGCACTACAGTTTAAGCGCAGGAGTGATCTCTTAGTATATAGTGAAATTAGTTTGGTGAGTTGCTGTTAGCACTTTTTAAGTGAGAGATAATAGAACAGGACAGACAGCATCACACCTCTAAAGGGTAAGTTTTAGTTTCACTTTTGTCTCGAGTCCCTATGCACTGTGTATTTTTTACTATAGGTAACTATGAAAGCTGGTACTTTGGGCTGTTCCTCACTAGAACAGTAGTGGGTAGGCGCTGGCCAACCCAGGCTCATTATGGGACCTAGAGAACAATAAGACCTGAGTACAACAGGAGTGGGATCCTCAGACCGGAACAACAGCCACCATGCCTTTAAACTGTGCTCATTTAAGAACCTGTGACTAGACAGTATTATAAACTCAGAAACATACTTCCCTGGCTTTGTGTTTTGTTTCCAGTTTGGTTGCCTTTAGTACCTCGCAGAGTTATTTTTGAACACCCCAGTCTACTATGGCTATGATAAAAGGGAAGTCAGAGCAATGAGATGGGTCCCCATACAGGCCAGTAGTGCAGAGGGCAGGGGGCCCCTGGTGGTCAGACTCGGTCATGCAGACCAAGACTTTCCACTGAGAGACTCTTCAGAGCCACAAATGAGGAGTGAGTTCTCCAGTTCCTGCTTCTCCCCTGAGCAGCCAATACATTTAGTTACAGATACTGCTTGCTTCGGTTTCCCTAGTGGCTCAGCAGTAAAGCCTCCACCTGCAATGCAGGAGACCCTGGGTGGAGAAGATCCTCTGGAGCAGAAAAGGGCAACCCACTCCAGTATTCTTGCCTGGAAAATCCCGTGGAAAGAGGAACACGGCGGGCTACAGTCCTTGGGGTCACAAGGGGTCAGACACGACTGAGTACATGTGTGCGCGCACGCATGCGCGCGCACACACACACACACACACACACACACACACACACACTGCTTAGTTAAGGAAAACTTTTAAAAAATAATTTTCTTGCTTCATGAACTAAAGTGAAAGTCACTCAGTCGTGTCCGACTGTTTGCGACCCCGTGGACTATACAGTCTAGGGAATTCTCCAGGCCAGAATACTGGAGTGGGTAGCCTTTCTCTTCTCTAGGGGATCTTCCCAACCCAGGGATAGAACCCAGGTCTCTTACATTGCAGGCAGATTCTTTACCAGCTGAGCCATAAGGGAAGCCTAAGAATACTCGAGTGGGTAGCCTATCCCTTCTCCAATGGATCTTCCCGACCCAGGAATCGAACTGAGGTCTCCTGCATTGCAAGCTATGTTTGGATCAAATCATTAGGGTGGATCATCAGAAACAGACAGGAGTCTTATGATGGGACCGTGACATTGCCTGATTCTCAGAATTCAATGCAGCGGCCCTGAGTGATGATGAGACCCTTAACATTTGGGGGGAACCTTCTCCCCCCAAACTTGGACATGTATATGTAGCCTAAAACTTTGGAGAAAGTCAGAAAAAAAGCTCTGGGAGGATTTCCAACTATAACAACTATGAGCAATGGTATGAGAAACAGGCTGGGGCAAGATAAAGATTAGGCTTCTAAGGTTGCCTCCAAGTCTTTGGAGCAACAACAAAATGAGATTAAAAAGAAACAAAGACCACAAAACCCTATATTTTTATACAAAAAGTAAGTTTTTCAAAGAAATCAAAGATAGCGTATAAACCAAAGAGCTCCTCGTGGAAGGACCTTTATCTCTGACCCACTTCTCTCCTCTTCTTTTAGATGACAGTCATGTCCCTTTCCAGGGACCTCAAGGACAACTTACACAGCGACACAGTGCTCTCCATCTTAAATGAGCAGCGCATTCGGGGCATTTTGTGTGATGTCACTATCATTGTGGAAGACACCAAGTTTAAAGCCCACAGCAATGTCCTGGCTGCTTCAAGCCTTTATTTCAAAAACATCTTTTGGAGCCACACCATCTGTATTTCCAGCCACGTCCTGGAGCTGGATGATCTCAAAGCTGAAGTGTTTACAGAAATTCTCAATTATATCTACAGCTCCACAGTTGTCGTCAAGAGACAGGAAACTGTCACTGATCTCGCAGCTGCTGGCAAAAAGCTGGGAATATCCTTCTTGGAAGATCTTACCGATCGCAACTTCTCCAGTTCCCCAGGTCCCTATGTATTCTGCATTACCGAAAAGGGAGTGGTTAAGGAAGAAAAAAATGAAAAAAGGCATGAAGAACCAGCCATCACTAACGGGCCAAGGATCACAAATGCATTTTCCATCATTGAAACAGAAAACAGTAATAACATGTTCTCTCCACTGGACTTGAGAGCAAGTTTCAAAAAGGTCTCTGACTCCATGAGAAACACCAGCCTCTGCCTGGAGAGGACTGACGTCTGCCACGAGGTGGAGCCCGTGCGTACCCTCGCCGAACACTCCTACGCCGTGTCGGCCGTGTCCGCTGTGGCTGAGGCTTACAGAAGTCAGCCTGCCCGGGAACAGGACAGCAGTTCACCCGCGAAAACAGGGAAGGAGAACTCCGAAGCTGTTGCAGCAAAACCGAAAACATGCCGAAAGCCAAAGACACTCTCCATACCCCAGGATTCAGATGCCGCTCCAGAAAATATACCACCCCCTCCAGCAAGCAACTTGGAGGTGCGTCAAGAAGAAAGTCCGCAGCCAGCTGCAGTTCTTTCCCTTTCAAAATCTCCCAGCCACAACGAAGGAGAGGTCCAATTTCCCAGGGCGGAGGAAAATAAATCCTCTGATGTCCCCGGGCCGCCAGCCGCCGAGGTGCCGCCTCTCGTTTACAACTGCAGCTGTTGTTCCAAATCTTTCGAGAGCAGCACTTTGCTCAGCGCCCACATGCAGCTTCACAAGCCGACCCAGGAGCCCTTGGTGTGCAAGCACTGCAACAAGCAGTTCAGCACCGTCAACAGGCTGGATCGGCACGAGCAGATCTGCATGAGGGCAAGCCAGATGCCTGTTCCTGGAGGGAACCAGCGCTTCTTAGAAAACTATCCCACCATCGGGCAGAATGGAAGTTCATTCACAGGTCCAGAACCTTTATTAGCTGAGAATAGGATTGGTGACTTTTCCAGTCCCGGGAGTACGCTGCCAGAAACAGAACACATGGTTAAATTTGTTAATGGGCAAATGCTCTATAGCTGTGTGGTGTGCAAACGCAGTTATGTGACTTTATCCAGCCTCCGAAGACATGCAAATGTTCACTCCTGGAGGAGAACATATCCTTGCCATTACTGCAACAAAGTGTTTGCCTTGGCTGAGTACAGGACAAGACACGAGATTTGGCACACAGGGGAAAGGCGGTATCAGTGCATTTTCTGCCTGGAGACGTTCATGACCTACTATATACTCAAAAACCACCAGAAGTCTTTCCATGCCATTGATCATAGACTTTCCATCAGTAAAAAAACGGCAAATGGAGGCTTGAAGCCTAGTGTCTATCCGTATAAACTTTATAGGCTCCTGCCCATGAAATGCAAGAGGGCTCCTTACAAGAGCTACCGACATTCTTCCTATGAAAATGCTCGAGAAAACAGTCAGCTGAATGAGCCTGTACCTGGTCCCTATGTTATTCAGAATCCACACAGCTCTGAATTACCTACTTTGAATTTCCAGGACAGTGTAAACACCTTGACCAACAGTCCAGCCATCCCGTTGGAAACACCAGCACGTCAGGGCGTGCCCACTTCGGCCAGTATACAAAACGCAGAGGGTACCAAATGGGGCGAGAGGGGAGAGTTGAAAGTGGATCTGGACAATAACTTTTATTCCACAGAGGCGTCGGTTTCTTCCACTGAAAACGCTGCCAGTTCGGACCCTCGGGCAGAGGATGCGCCTGTTTTGGCTGTGAGTAATGGCGGTGAGAACTCCACCTCTGTGATCAGCTACAGCGGCTCAGCCCCCTCAGTCATCGTGCACAGCAGCCAGTTTTCTTCGGTGATAATGCACAGCAATGCCATCGCTGCCATGACCAGCCGCAACCCCAGAGGAGCCCCTTCAGACCAGGCTGTCAGTCAGACCCCAAAAGAGGACGGCAGCCCCCCTGAGCCAGACAAAGCTGGGAGGGCCGTCAGCAGACCCAAGAGCATGAAGGAGAAAAAGAAAGCTGGCCCAGGTAACCGGGGAGAAATACCGGAAGAGTCCAGATTCACTGCTGATCCTGGAGGCTCACTGGGCAAAACTACAAATATCGTGAAAGAAACGAGTAAAATTGAAACCTACATCGCAAAGCCCGCTCTCCCGGGAACCTCCACAAACAGCAACGTCGCGCCGCTTTGTCAAATAACGGTGAAAATCGGGAATGAAGCCATTGTGAAGAGGCACATCCTCGGCTCTAAACTGTTCTATAAGAGAGGGCGGAGACCCAGGTACCAAACGCAGGAGGAGGCGCTGCCCCAGGAGAGCGACCAGGAAGCCAACGGAGACAACCCTCTCGGGCTCTGCCAGTCCGAGTGCGTGGAAATGAACGAGATGTTTGACGAGGCCAGTGACCAGGATTCCACGGACAAACCGTGGCGCCCGTACTACAACTACAAACCCAAGAAGAAATCCAGGCAGTTGAGAAAAATGAGGAAGGCCAACTGGAGGAAGGAGCACGAAAACAGGAGCCCGAGCGGTAAGTGTAGATACCCTGCCGACCTGGACTGTGCAGTGGGCAAGGCTCCGCAGGAGAAGGCCTTCGAGGAAGAGGAAAACAAAGAGATGCCTAAGCTGCAGTGTGAACTCTGCGACGACGGAGACAAAGCCTCGGGGGCCGGGAGCCAAGGGCGGCCCCACCGGCATCTCACGGCCCGGCCTTACGCGTGCGAGCTCTGCGCCAAGCAGTTCCAGAGCCCGTCCACCCTCAAAATGCACATGCGGTGCCACACGGGAGAGAAGCCGTACCAGTGCAAGACCTGCGGCCGGTGCTTCTCCGTGCACGGCAACCTCCAGAAGCACGAGCGCATCCACCTGGGCGTGAAGGAGTTCGTCTGTCAGTACTGCAACAAGGCCTTCACGCTGAACGAGACCCTCAAAATCCACGAAAGGATCCACACGGGAGAAAAACGATACCACTGTCAGTTCTGCTTTCAGAGTTTTTTGTATCTGTCCACGAAAAGGAATCATGAGCAGAGGCATATCAGGGAGCATAACGGGAAGGGCTATGCCTGCTTCCAGTGCCCCAAAATTTGCAAAACAGCTGCTGCCCTGGGAATGCACCAGAAGAAACACTTGTTCAAAAGCCCCAGTCAGCAGGAGAAAGCGGAAGGTGACACGGGCCACGAAAACTCCAGTCCCCTGGAGAATCCACATTTCATTGATTCAGAAGGCACTGACCAAAAGGATAATGTACAAACCGTTGTTGATAATGTCCTTTGAATGGAGATCCTTAGGAAAAAAAAAAAAAAACCTTTGAGAATACAAGTTGGTGGGTTTGTTGTTGTTTTTTTTTTTAATTAGCTGTTTATTTTGTTTCTGTTTAGTTTTGTTCACTTAACAGTCATGAAGGAGTGAAATGTAACAAAGAAAATCTCATTTGTTCAAATTCCAGAAGAAGGATCCTAATATCCACTTTGGGTTTTAGCATTAACTTCATGCAAAGTACACAAAAACAAAATAGCCGAATCTTCCAGTATCCCAAGTGTCTTGTGAAAGTGTATGAAGTTCTCAGTTGTGATATTTTTGCCAGCGGGAGAAAAAAAGAGTTTCATTTTAGCGTAATTTAAAACTTTCTGGTAAGTGCTCATAGGAGCTGGCTGCTGAACTGTCTTTAGTAACTGAGATATAAGGGTCAGATATCATGAAAATGTCACCTTCATAAATATGTTAAAAGGTAAATGAGCTATGACAGTCATTATCCTCATCCAGCTTCTGCACTATTAAAAACTGTTTAAATTAATGGGTACACATGAAATAATAGTATAGCTGAAAATACGTGTGAAATGAGTAACCCAAGTAGGACATTCATACGTTATCTAGAACTACTTTTCTGCAACACAAACCTTGTAAAATACAGATATAAAGCACTATAACTTTTAACTGTCCACGTCCCCTGTAGTGAATTATAATGATGAGCAATAGATCTGCAAATAATGAGAACTGATATAAAAATCAGTAGGAAGCATTTTGAGTACGACTTCAGAGCATGTGTATGCTTTTAGATGGAATGCTGTTCTCTTGAAGTTACGGCTGAGCTGTTACTAGAACCGGTCTTCTCAAGTCCCAGAAAACATAGGTCATGCCTTATCCATGGGGGAGAACCTTCCCAGAAGTTACTTGCGATTACCTGTGCTGTGCTGTGTATTACTTTCTAGTGGCCTCACTTCAGAAAATGAAAAAAGGTCAAATTCTTCTGAAACTCCCTGAAGTCTTCCATCCATCACAAGGCCATGGACGTGGAGGTCTTTCCAGGTAGATTTAACCATTCTCAAGGGTTCAAGTTAAACCTAGCATCTCCTGTGCCACTGAGGGAGTGTCTTGGAAATTAAGTGCAAGGCGCATGTGTGGTGGTGAATTCCCAGGCACTTGAAAGGGACAGAAAGCCTAATCCCTACAATTGTCAGCCTTCTTGGAAATCATTCAGCCCACAAGCATATACTATTTAAAAAATAAATAAAGGACAACAGAAACACACACACCCCTGCCCCACCCAATAATGACTTGAGTGGGTAGGAAGTGATGACCTTCCTTGCCTCAAATGGAGCTTTGTCTTTGGAGGGTGGGGAGATAGAATGTGGAGTGACGAGGTTCCATGACTTACCGACCTGCTTCAGAAGTATATAGAATATATTCACAAGTCAGATGCCTTGTCTTCATGTTTGCAGACAACTGAGACCCTGGTTTGACTCCTGGGTCAGGAAGATTTGCTGGAGAAGGGATAGGCTACCCACTCCAGTATTCTTGGGTTTCCCTTGTGGCTCACCTGGTAAAGAATCCACCTGCAATGCAGGAAACCTGGGTTCGATCCCTGGCTTGGGAAGATCCCCTGGAGAAGGAAAAGGCTACCCACTCCAGTATTCTGGCCTGGAGAATTCCATGGACTGTATAGTCCATGGGGTTGCAGAGTCAGACATGACTGAGCCACTTTCAGCTCCCTTGCTAAAAACCCACTTCTGTGTTTAATGTTCTTTTTCTTTGACCCGCACCATCAACACTGCCCTCAAAATCTAACCACCCTATAGGATATTCCATCACAAGGACTAGGTTCCTGGGAAGCTGGAAGTCATGATTCTTTAACTTTTTAAACTGCCAGAATATGAGGGAGAGAGAAAACATCCTTACCCATTTGATCACCAGAACACCAGTATGAGCAGAATCCAGAACCCAGTTCAAGGATGACCTGCAGCCATTCATGTTCACAGGATTTGACAGCTGGAAACCCAAGGTTACCCAGGGTGGCAGGGTTACCATTGTGAAGAAATGGCTTGAAGGACTCCAGGTTCTCTCTTCAAGTGTTGTGATGTCTCCACAAAGAAGACTTCATATGGATTGGAAAAGCATCTAAACACCCAGAAAAGGACATAATCAAAGCTGATCTTTTTATACTGTAGTACTTTGCTGTTAAATAATCCCAATATTGTATTTGCATTTATCTTTTGTTCATCTACTTTCACTTACAAACAGTATTAATGGAAAAATTGCAAATGAGTTCGACTTTATTTTATACATTGTATATATGTACACCTGAACCATTCATTTGGGTTTTGTTAAAGAGATAGTCACAAAGGGCTTATGCAAATCATTTTGAATTGATAATTAGAAAACTGAATAAGCAATCCTGTGATCTACCAAATTGTTTTATCTCAATCAGGATTACGAATCAAGAATTACTGTGTATTTCAGTCATTTTGATTTGAAGTAACTCTAAATATAAAATGATTACATGTAATGATGTCTCCCAGCCCTTCCATGTGGATATTTTTTAAGTGGACTTGTATGCTAATAATTCTAGACCAAAGTAAATATGGCAGAATATTTATACATGAAAAAATAATTTTGCAAATATTTTCTATAATTGTATTATTCGTTTAAAATGTTGATAGCTTGTGTTAGTTTCAGGGAGGGGTGTATATTTTGATAAAAAATACTTGACTTTGTAATTCTGTATATTCTATACAATTTATAGCAGAGCCGTTTTAAAACAGCCTTGTCACATTTTTTGTTAATTGTGAAAACTTTATTCGAAGTGATGTTTATGCATTGAGTACATAACGACCAACTAGAGTTAAAGTAAGTGTGAACAGTGAAACATACTGTATGCTGTACAAGATATATTGTAATTTGCTGTTTTAGCATCTGTATTTTGGTTAGAAGATATTATTAAATGCAGATGTTAAGGGTTGGAAAAGTCTAAGTTTATTTTTAGAACTAATGGATATAAATTTGTTTTTGCTTGATTAAAATAGCTTATTCTTATGTTGTCTCTTTTTAAACATTTTAGTGTTAATTCTTTTGTGCAGCCAAGCAGCAATTTCATTTGTATGAGTCACAGCATTGTTTCACATATGATTCATTCAGTATATTTCTGTTTCCTTACTTGTTTACATTCCATGGTACCTGCTTACATGCTTAGGACTCAAATGGAATATGACATTAAAAAAAAGCAGAATAAAAGAGACTGAAATCTTGTTATCATTTAGTGCTTTGGATAGGCCTGATATTATGGTAAATCTGAGTGTTGGAAGTATTCTGCTCCAGTCATCCACAGAAAACAGATTTCACTTATTACCAATACCAGATATTTGGCAGCGTTCTTGCCACGGTCATCTCATTCAGTCCTTTCCCGACGACCCTAGGAAACAGGCTTCTCTATCTGTATTTTATAAGTGACTTTGAGAAGATCCCACAGCCAGACAGCCAGGATCCCAACCCTTGGCCGCCTGACTCCAAAGCCCACGGTTTGCCCACGGTTTTGCTCCTACTCTGCATCTCAGAGGGAAATGCTTCACGTAAACTGAACAGAGAGTGAGGAGGAGACCAGACCGAGTAGTGCAGCTTGTGATGGTAGCCATCACATTCGCAGCTGTAAGGAGGCCACAGTAGGGTCAACTCCCCGGACTCAGCTCTGATTTTCTTCCTGAGGCCTCAGTACTTCGGGCATTTGGTTACTCTTATATTTGAGGATATTGCCCTATGAAGTCAGTTTGTAAAAGTTTGTAAACTTTTTCTAATGTGGGGTGAAATTATGATTTAATGGTATTGTAAACTAGCCATTTTTCACATGAAGAAAAATATCTGTCTGTCATCGCAGCTCAGACTCCCAACCTTAGCTGCTTCTCTGCAAATACAGGCAATTAGTCACAATGGGTAATGTGACAGGAGAGCCAGAGGCCCAGGCAATAGAATCCATCAGCAGCACAGGGAGAACAGCGCTGATTGCTGGTCCACAGCATCAATTTTGCATTTGAATGGCAACCCAAACCAAATTCTCCAAAAATGCTATAACTACTATCTGCTAAAAGGAACTTAATTACCAAAACAGCAGAATTAATATTGAAAGAATTTGTAACAGTTGAGAAACTAGATTAAAACCATAAAAACAAATCACACAAAGCAGTCCTGTTTGTACATATTCTTTTTTAAGATTTTACCTGATGTGTACCATGTTTTAAAAATCTTTACTGAATTTGTTACAGTATTGCTTCTGTTTTATGTTTGGGGTATTTTTGCATTGAGGCATGTGGGATTTTAGCTCCCCAACCAGGAATCAAACTCACATGCCCTGCATTGGAAGGTGAAGTCTTAGCACTGGACTGCCAAGGACGCCCCTGTACATATCCTTTTAATGACTTCAGGTCTTTTTATCCTTATTGCTCACTTTCCTCTTTCTTATCTCCGATTGATTGATTTTGCTCCACTCCCTGTTTCCATCTATTCCTCTTTGCAGGGACAGCGGTTCTTCCCATTTCAAGTTCTTTCTATCTGAGAACTCCAACTCACACCCGCATTGTGGCCTCTGTTAATCTAACCCCCTTTAGCCCTTCCTTTTCTTCTTCTCTCCTCAGTTTGCACCCTTTGACCCTGATTATTCAAGGAAGTGAGCAGGAGAGTTGGTGTGCAATTTTTAAAACTAAACACCCCAAATTTAGATTTGGAAAAACTGTTTATAGCAGAAATGGGATTACATTTTTATTATTTCCTTCTTGATATCTGAGATACCAAGTAATTCTATTTAGTATGTTTTACTGAGAAGTCCAGAGCATCTTTTTCAATAATTTTTAATGTGATGACTTTCTGTGTAATTATATGTTCAGTCACGTCCAACTATGACCCTGTGAACTGTAGCCCACCAGGCTCCTCTGTCTATGGAATTTTCCAGGCAAGAATACTGGAGTGAATTGCCATTCCCTTCTCCAGGGTATCTTTCCAACCCAGGGATCAAACCTACATCTCCAGCATTGGAAAAATTCTTTACCACTAGCACCACCTGGGAATCATAGAAGTATTTTATTCCAGTTACAAGACACTTTGTTATATTTAGAAGCTATAACAGGCTAACTTATGAAGAATTTTATTTCATTTATTCAAAATGTTTAATTTTCAGTGTCCAGCATTTTGTCAAGGTTACAGCTACAGAGATATAAGAGGTAACTTGTGACTTCAAGAAATTTGAGTCCAGGAAAGGAGGCAATAGATGACTACAAAATAATCCCTGAGCTCCTAGGAACTCAGAATCAAAGCAAGGAGCATTGGCATTGAGCTGGGACTGACAGAGCCTGGGCTCCCTAGTGTGGGCAGGTCCACGTAGAATTGATTTAAAAGAGCTAGGAGCGAATGTATGTTGCACCAAAAGCCTGGGGTTTGTGGTGGTGAGTCAAGAGAGGCATCCTAAGGACACATCACTAGGGCCTCATGGGTCTGGCCAAAGAGTTGTTTTGTTTTTTCTTCTCTCTGAAAGCAGAAGGGCCATGATGGGGGTTGGAGGAGCCCATGAGGGGCTGAGTGCTAGGAGATGAGGTCAGAGAGATGAATCACAGGTCCAAGCAAGATGAGAAGCCATTGCAGGGCTTAAGCAGAGAGGAAACCGTCTGATGTGTTTAAAGGCTCACTCTCCCTGCAGTACAGTAAACAGACCACAGGACCGGTGGGGGTGGGGAAATCAGATGAGAGGCTGAGACAGCATACAGGAGAGATGACAGTAGCCTGGACAAGAATGGGAGCAGTGAAAACAGACTAGGTCACATTCTGAATAGACATTTTTTAATCTTTAAAAAATTCCCAACCTGCATAAGTAGAAGAGTATGGTGGACCCCAGTATCAACTACAACAGTCTACCATTCAGAGCCAATTTTGTTCTACCTCTACCCTCACCTACTTCCCCTCTGTACTGTATTGTTTTGAAGCATATCCCAGACATCATACTATTTTGTCTAAAAATGTTTCAGAATATATCTTTTAAAAAAATAAGCATTTCTAATATAACCATACCATTATCACACCTTCAAAAATAATATTCCTTAATATTATCAAATTCATTCATTAAAATTTCTGACTATCTTGTAATTGTCATAATCATTTTTACAATTTGAATCAGCATCCAAATAAGGTCCCATATTACAATTGGTTGATATAGCTAAGAATACTTTAATCTTTGATTCCCCCATCTTTTTCCCCCCTTTGCAATTTATTTACTTTTAATATTTATTTGGCTGCACTGGCTCTTATTGTGGTACTTGGGCTTAGTTACTTTGCAGCATGTGGGATCCTAGTTCCCCAATCAGGAATCAAGCCTGAGTCGCCTGCATTGCAAGGTGAATTCTTAAACATTGAACCATCAGGAAAGTCCCTGAAATTTATTTTTGAGGAAATTAGATGCTAAAGAGTTTCTTACTACCTGTGAAGCAGCAAGATAACTTCCTAGGCTGTGTTATATTCTTCCATCAGGAAGTTTGTACGGTCCAGCTGAGCTTAGGGATGTACTGAAGATAGGATTTTCAGGTGATCTAAGTCAGTGGATGAGGAAAACAGAACAATGAAGAATGACTGAGCTTTGGGCCTGAGCAATTGGAAGGATAGAGTTGCCAATAGACAACAAGATACACGGATCAGAAGTTCATAACAGAGGACAGTCTTCAGGTATGGATCTGCAAGCTATGGTTCATTCATTCAAAACATATTTGAGCCAAGTAATGGGAATCTAAGAATGGGTGAAACCAATGGTCCCTGGAGTTTGTGATCTAGTGAAAAACATAAAAAGCTAAATAATGACAACTTCTATAAGTGCTATGAAGAACAGATACATAATGTCATGGGGACATTTAATGGGGGGACTTAACCAAGTCTGGGAGTTCAAGAGAAGACATCCTTGAGGAAGTAATTTCTGAGCTGAGGTCTAAGGGATAAACGAGAGTTGAGATGCGAGAGAGCTTCCAGGCGGAATACAATACAAAAGTCTGCTTCTATGGCAAACAGGGGGCCCTAGAACCAGTGGTGGCCGGAGGACAAGAGAGATGGATCTGGGGTGAGCCTGGAGGACAGAAGCCATGCCAGGTGGACTTCCAAGGTCACACTAAGGACTTTGCTCTTACACTCAGAGCAGCATGAAGCCACTGATCTATTTCCAGCAGATTGGGACAAAAAGAGGTATTGTTAATCGGTTTTGTATTGTGAAAAAGTCCCTGTCACTGAAATGTAGAGAACAAACTGGAGGATGGTAGTGAGCAGGAATAGAGCAATTAGGAAGCTGTTGCAGTGGTCCAAGATGGTGATGATGACATGGATTACATATAGACAGTAAAGACAGAAAAGGGGAGGATTTGAGAGCTATTTAGGGACTTCCCTGGTGGCTCAGGTGGTAAGGAATCTGCCTGAAATGCAGGAAACTCAGGTTTGATCCCTGGGTCGGGAAGATCCCGAGGAGAAGGGAGTGGCTGCCCACTCCATTATTCTTGCCTGGGAAATCCCATGGACTGAGGAGCCTGGCGGGCTACAGTCCATGGGGTTGCAAAGAGTTGGACACGACTGAGCAACTAACACTTGCACTTAGGTGGCAGAATCAGCAGGACTTGTTGGACTGGTCTGGGAAGGAGGGCTAAGAAGGAGTAAGGCTAACCTTTTGAATTCATAATTGTTGAAACTATGGAAATATAAGACATCCTCTATAAAGCTTCTATAGGAAAAGACAGAATCTCAGAAAACACCAATATTTGAAAGATGAGTTAAGTAAGAGACTATTATAAGAGGCTGAGGCAAAGATGGTGTCAGAGAAGTCAGAGGAAAACTGAGGGAGTGGCAGCTAGGAAGCCAGAGATGAAGAACCTCTAAGAAAGGAGAGCATGGTCAGTTGTGTCGAATGAATGTAAAGCCAAGTAAGGAAAGTCTAGGAAGGGCCCTTTCACCCTCAGCAACAGGAAGGTGACTGGCAGGGATGTGCTGGTAAATGGTTAACCCCAGCTCTTCAGTGAGGAAAGCTGGATTTATATGTGTCCATTTCTGTGGTGTAAATACACCCACAGTAGATGATTTTAAGCTACAATGTCACTGGTGGTAGGTATGAGCCTGCTCTAGGGTCTCAACTGGTGATCTTGACATGAATGGCTCCAGTGTGGTGATGCAGGCAGGAATGAGGGGTGGCTGCAGGAATGGGGGTGCAGACAGTGAATGAGGCTCTTCTGTCAAGATGCTTAGCTCTGAAGGGGAGAAGAAAGACAGGCAAAGGCAACTAAGATTTGAAGGTTGAGATTCTACCTGAGTAGAACAGGGTGGAACAGAGGATGAGGAGGCAAGTGAGTTGAAGGGACTGGTGAGAGACTGGTTATAGCCAAGAAGCATGCTGGTGGGTGTTGTTTAATTGATAAGTTGTATTTGACTCTTTTGAGACCCCATGGACAATAGCATGCCATGGGATTTCCCAGGCAAGAATACCAGAATGGCAAGAATGACATTTCCTTCTCCAGGGCATCTTCCCAACCCAGGGATCAAACCAGCAATTCCTGAATTGGCAGGTGGATTCTTTAACACTGAGCCACCAGGGAAGCCTAAGGACTATGGACCCAGGGTTTAATTTAAAGAAATACAGACCTCAGTGTCTGATAAACACAAATGGAGGGTCAGACATGAGGTGTCTCAGGAAAGGCTAAAGAATCTATGTTCTACTTAGAGAATGCTTTGAATTGTAAGTTTCCAGGTTCTAATATTTTTCTAGGTGTTTTCTCTGTTTTTTTTTTTTTTCACTGCTGTGTCTCCAGTGCTTTGGACATGGTCTAAGAGAGCAGATCTTCTTTTAAAGAATTTTTTTGATGAGGACCATTTTAAGTCTTTATTAAATTTGTTACAACATTGTTTCTGTTTTACGTTTTGGTTTTTTGACTGTGAGGCATGTGAGAGCTTAGCTCCCTAACCAGGGATTGAAACGTCACCCCTCTGCAATGAAAGGTGGAGTCTTAAGCACTGGACTCCCACGAAGAAGTCCCAAGAGTAGATCTTAAACATTCTCATCACAAGAAAAAAAATTTAACTATGTAAGGTAATGAATGGTAACTAGATTTATTGTGATGATCATTTTGCAATATGCCCTGTTGGGCGCAGGACAAGCCATCCCAAAATATGCCACAATGGCATGTTGATTATTTTGAATTAAAGTCACTTAAGCAACAGCCAAAGCAAGCGGAACATGCTGACCCTCCTCTCTGTCTCCCTGGAAGCAGGAAATAAATCTCTCAAGTGAGAGGTACACCCCCTGTGTCTGGAGGTAAAAGGACGACCTTATTGCTGGAGACAGGGAACTCCATCCTCAAAGCCTGTGTGTAAGGAAACCTTGTCACTTCTTAAATTCCCTTCTCCAAGCTTGAACTCCATTTAGAGTCTTCACTAACTGAGAACCCAAAGCTTCTTTGGCCTGTATGTAAAAAGTATAAAAGCTGCCCATTTTGGCCGCTTCTTCGGTCCTATTTCTATGAGGCCTCCGTGCATGTGAATTGAAATTTGTTTCTTTTTCTCCTATTCATCTTTCTTAGGTCAATTTTATTATCAGTCCTGCCACAAGAACTCAAGAGAGGTCGGGGGAGGGGATTCCCCCTTCCTAATAATATAAATATCTAATCGTCATGTTGTACACCTGAGATTAGTACAATGTTGTACCTCAGTTCATATGACCCAGCAATCCCACTGCTGGGCATATACACCGAGGAAACCAGAATTGAAAGAGCCACGTGTACCCCAGTGTTCGTCGCTGCATTGTTTACAATAGCCAGGACATGGAAGCAACCTAGATGCCCATCAACTGACGAATGGATAAGAAAGCTGTGGTACATATACACAATGGAATATTACTCAGCATTAAAAAAAAATTCATTTGAATCAGTTCTACTCTGATGGACGAAACTGGAGCCCATTATCCAGAGTGAAGTAAGCCAGAAGCAAAAACAGCAATACAGTATATTAAGGCGTATATATGGAATTTAGAAAGATGGTAACGAGAACCCAACATGCAAGACAGCAAAAGGAACGCAGATGAATAGAATAGACTCGTGGACTCTGTGGATGAGGGTAGGGGTGGGATGATATGGGAGAATGGCATTGAAACATGTTAATTATCGTATGTCTAATCAATCACCAGCCCAGGATTGATGCTCGGGCTGGTGCAGCGAGATTTCCCGGGGGGAAGGAGGAGGGAAGGGGGTTCTGGAGGGGGAGCATATGTAAACCCATGGTGATATCATGGCATTGTATGGCAAAACTAATAAAAAAAAAAGAAATCTACAAAATAAAATTCTTCTGTAAATTAGAAAAAAAAAAAAAAGAGAAAGTGACAGTGTTAGTCACTTAGTCATGTCTGACTCTTTGCGACCCCATGGACTGTAGCCCGTCAGGCTCCTCTGTTCGTAGAATTCTCCAGGCAAGAATACTGGAGTGGGTTGCCATTTCCTCCTGCAGGGGATTTTCCCGACCCAGGGATCGAACCCCGGTCTCCTGCATTGCATGCAGATTGTTTACCATCTGAGCCACCAGGGAAGCCCTAAATTAAGGAAGCCATGGGAACCACTAGCTGAAGGCGATAAAATAAGTTAATTTTTAAAAAGAACAGGGTTTATAGCAAACAGCAATGTTTAACAACTATTTGTTGAACAACAGCAAAAAATTTATGTTCTTCAAAACTCTTTCACAACCATTTTCATATCTGTCCTCATAACAGTCCTATCGTGGTGGCTGTGATCACTGTCTTCACTTAAAAGCTGTGGCTGTGGAGGCACAGGGAAAGCCAGTGACTTGTTCAGGCTCAGGAAGACAGGACAGACCTGAGCCTTTGGGCTTTTAAGGTACTGTTTACACCATCAACAGACTTTACACTGACTAAGGTAGGTTTTGGAAGACCAAGGACTGGAAGGGTAACTATTGTGCTTTCCTCAAAAAGCGTGTTTATTAGCATGAGACTATAATACATTTCTTCAGGGTCCTATGCCATTCGCTTTTTCATTCAGTATGTGCTTATGTGGCAATTAGTGACAGTGTTAGTCACTTAGTCATGTCTGACTCTTTGCGACCCCATGGACTGTAGCGCACTATTCTGCGCCTCTAACAAATATTAACTCATCTAATCCTAATATCCATCCTGTGAGGTAGACATAGCTGTTATTACCTCCATTAATGTTTAGTGTAGTCACGTTTTGCTGCACAGTGCCATCAAACCTAGAGGCTTAAAACAACCATTTATTATAGCCAATGGAAATAACCCAAATGCCCATCAACAGATGAACAAATAAAGAACATGTGGTACATATACAATGGCATATTACTCAGCCATAAAAAACGAATGAAATATGGCCATTTGCAGCACCATGGATGGACCTGGAGATTATCCTACTAAGTGAAGTAGGTCAGACAGAGAAAGACAAACATTATATGATATCACTTACAAATGGACTCTAAAAAAATATAAACAAAACTACATACAAAATAGAAACAGATTCGCATAGAAAACTAACCTGTGGTCACCAAAGGGGAAAGGAAAGGATAAATTAGGAGTACGGGATTAATAGATACAAACTACCATACATAAGGGGTTTCCAAAGTGGCACTAGTGGTAAAGAACCTGCCTGCCAATGCAAGAGACATGAGACGCAGGTTTGATCTCTGGGTTGGGAAGATCTCCCGGAGGGCATGGCAATACATTCCAGTATTCTTGCCTAGAGAACTGCGTGGAGAGAGGAGCCTGGGGGGCTACAATCCACAAAGTCACAGAGTCAGACACAACTAAAGTGACTTAGCATGCACACACACACTATATATAAAATAGATAAGCAACAAGGATTTATTATATAACACTGCTGCTGCTGTTAAGTCGCTTTAGTCGTGTCCGACTCTATGCGACCCCATAGACCCCACCAGGCTCCCCTGTCCCTGGGGTTCTCCAGGCAAGAACACTGGAGTGGGTTGCCATTTCCTCCTCCAATGCATGAAAGTGAAAAGTGAAAGTGAAGTTGCTCAGTCGTGTCCGACTTGTAGCGATCCCATGGACTACAGTGTACCAGGCTCCTCCATCCATGGGATTTTCCAGGCGAGAGTACTGGAGTGGGGTGCCATTGCCTTCTCCGATTGTATAACACAGGGAATAATATTCAGTATCTTGAAATAACCTATAGTGGAAAGTAATCTGAAGAGATATAACTGAATCACTTTGCTGTATATCTGAAACTAACACAATATTGTAAATCAACTATACTTCAATTTAAAAACTACCACTTATTAATTAACATGCTCTGTAGTTTGACTGGGGTCAGCTGAACCGGCCTCCCATGCAGTTATAATCAGATGGTGGTAGGGTGGAGTTAAGGGCTAAGGGCTTGACCTCACTGGGCATCAAAGGAGTCACAGCCCAGCCCAGATCCGAGAGGGTGGAGGACTGGACTCCACTTCTCAATAGGGGAGTGGCAGTCACGTACAGGGAGGGAAGGAATTGATGGCAGATGTCTTTAGAGACGAGCTACAGTAAGGGGTCATTCTCAGTGAGAAAACCAAGGCACAGAGAAGTTAGATCACTTACTCAAGGTCATACAGCTTACCAACTGTGGAGAAACGGAGTCAGTCCTAGGCAGCTGAGTTCCAGAGCCTGCTAGAAGAGGCAAAGGGAGCCCAAGAGCACAGCACAACCTCTCACAATAAAAGTTGTGGTGGTCAAGAGCACAGAGTTATCCATGGTAGAACCAGAGAGTTCCTGGGGTTCTCTCTCAGGAATTTGGGAGAGAAGAAATTCTAAAAATATTATGAATGGAAAGAAATGAGGAGAGTACAAATTGGGTCAAATTTAAGGCTCTTTTTATGTTGGGGGTGAAAATATGGTCTTGTGTGGCCCAAGGCAAATGGAGGATTTCATACTTCAGCTTGTCTCCCTCCAATCAGGAAATGGAAATGTGTGTGTGTGTGTATGTGTGTGTGTGTGTGTGTGTGTGTGTGTGGTGCTTTTTCCTATAAGTAGTTGAAATCTAAAAAGGTTAGATACCAACTCAAAAGAATCAGACATAAAGGGAGCATACCGCTGGGACGAGAGAGTTAGAACTGAGGTGTAGAGCAGCCAGTGCAGGAGACACAAGAGACCTAGGTACAACCCTGGGTCAGGAAGATCCCCTGGAGGAGGAAATGGCAACCCACTCCAGTATTCTTGCCCGGGAAATCCCATGGACAGAGGAGCCTGGTGGGCTACAGTCCATGGGGTCACAAAGAGTCGGACACAACTGAGCATAGACACACAGCAGAGCAGCCTCAGGAAGGCTTCCCAAGCCCCTTCAGCGCCCCCTGCTGTAACGGTCATAGCCCTGAAAATCTGCATCGTGGCTTACTTTAGGTAGGTCCTGGCCCCTCTACGGAAGGACAAGGAAATGACATCTCTCTCTTTTTTTTTTTAATTGTATAAAAAGATTTATTGAAATTTATCAATGACAAACAGACATAAAACCCAAAGTTTGGCTCTTCTGAGGGGGAGGAAAACCGGTGCAGATTTTCTTTTATACAGATGAAACATGGTCTAGGAAGTCACATGTCACTTGGAAAGCAATCCAGAAGAGGGACAGGAAAGCAAACCTGTACATTCACTAGGAATTTGCAGTCATTTCAGATTTCCACTAGGTAAGAAAATACAATTTTGCATTAAGGTTTTCCGTACTCAGGTGTATGAAAAAAAAACCCAGCCGACATGCAGCAGTGTCTCCCGTGCCTAGGTTTGTAAAAATGGTCTAGGCTGAGCAGGACACGCAGAAGAATTCTCCTGTCATTTTGTAAAACAAAGCATTCTAATCTCTACTTCAAAAAGCTTCCTCATTTCACTGAAGCAATGGGATGTTGCCACAGAGAAGCTGATTTGTTCCCAAGTAGCCCGTCTCCCCAACTCTGACAACCTGAGAGGATGTATTGTTTAGGTCCATCCTATTAATTTTTAGCTTCTCAGTTTTACTCAGATGGAGGAGGAAATGGCAACCCACTCCAGTATTCTTGCCTGGAGAATCCCATGGATACAGAAGCCTAGAAGAAGCCTGGCAGGCTACAGTCCATGGGGTCGCAAAGAGTTGGACACAACTGAAGAGACTTCACTTTTGGTTTTACTTGGTCATAAGGCTAGGTCTGAGACTTCCCTGGTGATCCAGTGGTTAAACCTCCGTGATTCCAACGCAGGGTTCAATTCCTGGTCGGGGAACTAAGATCCCACATGCTGCGCAGCACAGCCAAAAAGTAAAAGTTAAAAAGAAAAAAAGGCCAGGTCGTACACACTGATTGGGAGATACCCAATTCCTGTATACATGTGGTGAGTGGGAAAAGCAGTGGGCCGTTTCTCAGGCGTTTTCTGATATTCCTCCTCCCAAAGACCAAAGGTGAGAATTCCGGGTCACAGTTTCTGTCATCTCCCATCACAGTGGGAACCAGCACAGCTCCTCCTCTGCTGTTGCTCAGGCTGATATGACAACATTCCAGCCACTGGGGCATGCTCACCACCCACTCAACCTTGTTCTTATACCAGGCAAGAGGTCCCCTTCCCTTGGGGCAGAGCCTGAAGGGCCAGCAGAGATGCGCCCGCCTAGAGTCTGAGCCATCCCCTAGACCACACTCTGAACACGCAGGACCTGAGATTCCCTGACCCCTTCCAGGATCTGCTCAGGCCTGTCCTCTGCCAGTGTTACTCCCCCAGACCCCAGGGCCCAGTGAGGGGCAGCTGTTCGCAGGGCATGTGGACAGAGTTGGGATGTAGTGTTAGGTCCATGTGAGGTCCCCAGCCTTGTGGATAAGGAGCAGAACTGAGAGTAGGAAGCAATGGGAGGAAGACCAGGGCCCAGGTCTTCTTGTGCTGTCTTGTTCCAGCCTGAAACAATAAACAGGAACTGCAAATTCAAACCCGACCCTTCAGGTTGTTAGGAGAGCATGTTTGTCAAGGGAAGAGAATAAAGCGTATTTAATTAAGTGCTTGTTAAGCTGATTTGTAACTTTTAAATATTTTGCTATATAGACCTCCATCTATGCTCTTACCCTCAACCCTACAAATGTTTGGGGCAGGGGAGGCATAACTGTCACTGTTCCTCAAAATGCCTGCCTTTCCATCACAGTGTCTGTGTACAAGCTCTGGGATGTATTGAAATGTCCATACCCACCTTTACCCCACCCTTATCCACAGGCATAATCATTTCTCAATATCTAGGTCAAAAGCCCCTTTACTGCAGCAACATGGGTGGACCTAGAGATTGTCATACTGAATGAAGTAAGTCAGACACAGAAAGACAAATGTCATACAGTATTGCTTATATGTATATATATTTTAAATAAATATATTTATGTATTTAAAATATTAAATATTTTAAAATATTTATATATTTATTTAAAATATATTTAAATATATCTTACATACTTAAATATAAAACATACAAATAAACTTATTAACAGAACAGAAATAGAGTTGCAGATGTAGGAAACAAATGTATGGTTACCAGGGGATAAGGCGAAAGAGGGAAAAAACTGAGAGACTGGGACTGACATATACACATTACTATGTATAAAATAGATAACTAATAAGAACCTGCTATATAGCACAGGGAACTCCACTTGATACTCTGTAATGGACTACAGAGGAAAACAATCTAAAAATGAGTGGCTATATGTATAAACAAATTTACTTTGCTGTATGTCTGAAACTAACACATTATAAATCAGCTATACTCCAATAAAATTTTTTTGAAATAATAAATAAATAAAAACCCCTTTAAAAGGGTCTTATTTACAGCACTAGGGGAGACAGCCCCTCACACCTCTGTGTGAGGCCCCAAACGGCAATCTGAGATCATCATTTTATATTCCAGCCCTGCTATCAGACAACCAGCCCCTCCAGGCTGAGCTCCACATAGACATCATCAGAACAGCACTCTCCAACATGCATCACCTATTAAGAGCTCCATTCTAGGCTGACCAGCCATCCCTGGTGCATCCAGGAAGGATGGTTTTCCCAAGATGCAGGTCTTGCAGTGCTAAACCGAGATAGCCTTGAAAAGACCAGGATGATGGGTCACCTTCGTGGGGGAGAAGTCCAGAAAGAAACAGGACATCAGCAGCCAGGACACATGAACAACAATGTTCATATGAAACAACTAACAGGACTGTTGACTTTCCACCACCCACCCCTGAGCCATGAGGAAATTTCCAGAGCACACAGATGTCTAGCCAGGCTGTGCAGGTCTGGGCTAGCAGAATGGAGGGGCAACCATGGTTAAAGATGCCTTCATCTTTATTCTTTGGAAGAACCTGGAGAGAAAGTCTTGTTTTTCACCAGTTAATAATTATTCATTTAATTTAAAGAATTAAAGGATTTAAAATAGCAGCAACTCCTACTAAAATCCTTTAATTATTTCACAAAGACCCCCTTTGAGTCTCTGGTTTCTCTGAAGGACCTTCTGGGGAAGCCAGCTCTTCATGCAGCTTCCAGATGCCCTCACAAGGCATTTCACAGAGTCCACTCTAAGGAGCCGTGATAGTCTGACTGAGTCTTCCCAGCCCTCTTTCCGCCCCCAACCCCCATCCCGTGTGTCCTTCAAGTGTGGTGGATGGCCTTTCCTGCTGAGTTCTTTTCTGTTTTTAGGGTTAAAGCATCTGAATTTCCTTTAGAAACCACCCCTTAATCCCTCATTCCTCAATCCTGCCTTCAGACCAGGGGAGTGGGATGGGGTGGAGGGCGGGGGGGGTGGGGTGGTGGGCAGGAACTGGATGGGTGGGAAACACAAGATTTGGTTTCTAGCACACTGTATTTCTGGACTTCCCAGGTGGTACTGGTGGCAAAGAACCTGCCTGCCAATGCAGGAGACGAAAGAGATGTGCACTCGATCCCTGGGTCAGGAAGATCCCCTGGAGAAGGGCATGGCAACCCACTCCAGGATTCTTGCCTGGAGAAGCCCATGGACAGAGGAACCTGGCGGGCTACAGTAGTCTATAGGGTCTCAAAGAGTTGGACATGACCGAGCGATGTGGCACGCACACACACTGTATTTCTACATCTTGACATAAGGACAAGAAAACTGAGTCAACTGCCGTGTCCAATTGCCAGTTGGATTTTCTCAACTGCCATAGACAGAGTACTTGGCTTTAAGCAAAACTGCATCCAGGGGCTCAACCAAAATGACATTTTTGCTCTTCCATTCCTCTCTCTCTTTCCTCTGTCTCACCCTTTTCTCTCTGCTCTGCTTTCCTCTGGCTTTAGTTTCAGGCTGGTTCTCTGTGATTAATGGCAAAAATGTCCATGCTGAATGGAATAAGGTTTTCCTCCCCCTAAAAAAAAGTCTTCAAAAAGAGCAAAGACATTGAGGGGCAAGGGAAGGGGCAGGGGTCATTTTGAGTACCAGCAAATTGATATCCATCGGAGCTCCAGGAACTGCCGGCAATCTGCGCTGTCATGTTCTGTGTGGATATTCTCATCATTCAGAGACGTGACAGCTTTGGACTTGGACCTTTTGCATCTATTAAATGATGAAAACAGTATCTTCTTTTCAGGTTCCTCTGGGGAATAGAGATAAAAGCATATGACACCGTCACCAGCTCAGTCTTAGCTGAATGCTGTGTGTTCTATGGTCCTTTTGACTGACTCTTCTACAATATGTCCTAGAAGGAGGTGTGTAGTCTCTCCTAGTAGAGATTGAGTGTCAGCCACGATGCTGGAAGCTCCTGCTTTGAAACCAAGAGAAGCTACCACAGTGAATGCTGACGCAGCGCAACTAGAGAGTAGCCCCCACTAAAGGCTGCACAGCAAGAAAAACCCAGGACAGCCACAAATAAATAAATAAGTAAACAAAATTACTAAAAAAGAGAAGATATTAAAAAAAATAATATATCATGGAGAAACTTCCATGGTGGGACACATGGGTCTGTCTTATTCTTTTAAGGCCTTCATGGTACTCTTCCCCTACATGAATCTCTAACTAGTCTCCTGATGGACATTTAAGTTGTTTCCAATCTTTTCTTTACACATGCATTTTAGGCAGATTTTTATAACAAAGGTTGGAGACTCACAGAAGAAGAGTTTTCTGCTTACCTCTCATTTACCTGGAAAATCCAATTAATAAGAGACCTCATTCTGTCCTAAGGGTTCCTAGTAGTTTGAATCAACATAATTCAAATTCCGAGCTCTCAAGCAAAAGTTTTCAGAATTATTTTGCTCTGAACTGACTGCAAATTAAACAGAAGTGCACGTGTCTTACAGGTCTTTTGTTGTTTAAGCAAAATGGCATGTGGGAAGAAGACAAAGGTATAAGACAGAATTGAAGGGAGGATGGATGAAAACTGGAATCAGGAAATAGAAGCCTTCTCTCTCCTTGTCACCCTATGTCTGTGCCTGCTTCAAGTCACCTTTATTACATCCTCTCTGCGCTGACCGGCTTCTCTGCCCCAGCCTGCCTTCGGTGGAGATGCTGGCCATCTCTGCAGGACAGGCAGAGTCTCCATCAGAGACCGTCTGCTGTGTCTGTGTTCTCAATGCCGATTTCTGGAAAAGGAAATCTGATTCCCACACTCCCTTGCTCCCCACTGAAGGGCTTGGTTCCCCACCTCAGTTTACTCTTGATGGAATGAACTCTGGTTGAAGGGATGGACTTCTATTAGAAGATGGCTGCAGAGGCCCAACCCTGAGAGCAAACTGCGATCCATAGTCAGAGAAAGCGGGTCGGCTGGGAGGGGCCCTCAAGTGCCCAGCATGTCCCATGGGGACAAGAGCTGCTTAGTCCATCACTGCATCAGTGTACCTCACAAAACCTATCATGGAGACCTCCCTGGGGGTCCAGTGGCTAAGACTCCAAGCTCCCAGTGTAAAGTGGCCTGGGTTCAATCCTTGGTCAGGGAAACTAGATCCTGCATGCCACAACTAAGACCCAGTGCAGCCAAATAAATAAATAATAATAATTAAAAAAAACTGTCATGATCACTTCGACGTTGCTGCCCAGCTTTTTTTTGTTGTTGTTAACAATTTTTTGTTGAGATATAATTGCTATGTAAGATTGTATATGCTTTTGGTATCCAATGTGTTAGTTTGATACATTTATATATTGCAATATGATCATCACTGTAGCATTAGATAACACCTCTATTATTATATTTCTTTTTTGTGATGAGAACAACTAAGATCTACTCTCTTGGCAAATTTGAGGTTTCTAATTCAGAATTGTTGATATAATCATTGTACTGCACATTAAATCTCCAGAATCTATTAGTTGAAAGTTTGTACTCTAAACAACATCTCCCCACTTACTCCCATCCCAATCCCTGGTGATCCCATTCTGCTCTGTTTTATGTTTATTTATGAGGCTGCATCGGGTCTTAGCATGCAGCACACAGGCTTGTGATTGCTCTGGATCTTCTGTTGTGGCGCAGATTCTCTAGTTGTGGTGCTCTGGAGCTCAAGAGCTCTGGAGAGTGCAGGCTCAGTAGTTTTAGCATGCAGGCTTAGTTGCTCTGCAGCATGTGGCATTTTAGTTCCCTGACCAGAGATTAAACCTGTGTCCCCTGCATAATGAGGCATATTCTTAATCCCTGGGCCACCAGAGAAGTCCTTCTACTCTCAAGTATGAGTTCTTATGATTTGACTGCCCAACTCTCTACTCCAGTCTCCCAATACAGATACACCCAAAAAGTTATTAAAAAATCAGCCTGGCTAGAGGTAGGCTCAGGCCTCATTCAGCAATAGCATTTCACAGATCTTTGTGGGTGAGATGACACATGGCAAGGTGAAGTGTTGGATTTGATGGAGGTGTTTGTAAAAGACGCCTCATTCTTTACCTAAAAAAGTGAACTTATTTTGACAAAGTGTTTTCACCTCACTTTGTCAAATGCAAACATGTTATTCTTAAGACATTTTATACACTTTTTAATGTAAAACTTGTGTTTTTAATATGTTCTTTTGGGGGAAAGTATTTTTTTAAACACTTAACACATCTTTTATTTGTCAATCAATAAATATGCATGCAACACGAAAATATTTAGACAATCAAGATCACATTAGTAATGCATGTGTATGGTGAATGAAACTGCCCCAATTTGAATGTTTTGCAAATAGCATAATCATTGAATAATACACTTTGAATGTACAGCTGTCCCTCATTATACATGAGGGATTGGTTCCAAGATTACCCCCAATCCACCCCTAGGATACCAAAATCTGCAGATGCTCAAGTCCCTTATATAAAATGGTATGGTTTTGCATATAACCTATGCACTTCCTTCCATATACTTTAAATCTCTATATTACATATAATATCTGTGTATGCATTCTCATTTGCATCTGACTCTTTGTGACCCCATGGACTGTACAGCCTGCCAGGCTCCACTGTCCATGAGATTCTCCAAAAAAGAATACTGGAGTGGGTTGCCTTTTCCTTCTCCAGGGGAAAAGTATTTTTAAAAAAAGAAAGAAAACATGTTTACATCTGGAAAATGAGTTGTGTAAATAAGCCATCCTCATCAGAGAAAGTTGATGGAGGCAGGAATAGGATCTGTGTTTAAATTCCTGACTGTGTCACCTCCAACCCACTAGTAAAAGTTTTAGCATGAAAGCCCAGTCTACCCTACCCACTCTAAGATCAGTCTTGCAGCATCTCTTTGAACACTGAACCAGACACACAGACCTGAAGAAGATGCTAACACTGTGAGGACCAGAGAGGAAAATCCTACCAGCAGAGGTCACTGATGCTCCAGCCGTGACTCGGCAGGACAGCACACTCCAATAATGCTGTGCCTGATGCTCCTACAGCCCCTGTCTGTTAACCTGCTCCCTGCTTAGTCTATTGAAGAGAATAAATGTCGCTGGTGTACTGACCAAGTGTGTGCATGCTAACAGCAACTTTTCTCAGTAGTACCTCCCTTGATATTCTGAACCTCAGAGTTTTTGCTGCTGCTGCTGCTAAATCACTTCAGTCGTGTCCGACTCTGTGAGACCCCATAGACGGCAGCCCACCAGGCTCCCCCGTCCCTGGGATTCTCCAGGCAAGAACACTGGAGTGGGTTGCCATTTCCTTCTCCAATGCATGAAAGTGAAAAGTGAAAGTGAAGTCGCTCAGTCATGTTGGACTCTTCGCGACCCCACGGACTGCAGCCCACCAGCCTCCTCCATCCATGGGGTTTTCCAGGCAAGAGTACTGGGGTGGGGTGCCATTGCCTTCTCCACTCAGAGTTTTTAGATTAACATTAATACAGTCTGCTTCCTAGGTGGTGCAGTGGTAAAAAATTCACCTGTTAATGCAGAAGACGCAAGAGATTTGCGGGTTCGATATCTGAATCAGGAAGATCCCCTGGAGAAGGAAATGGCAACTCACTCCAGTACTCTTGCCTGGAAAATCCCATGGGCAGAAGAACCTGGCAGAATGAGACAAACAATAACAGGACATCAGGTTCCACTTCAACCTTGGGTTGTACTTGACCAAGTGTCTCCCATTCTAGAAACAAGTTATACTTGCCTCTTACCTAGAAGACTGGGAGGTGACCCCACTGCACACATACATACACAGACACATACACACACACACACACACACACACACACACACACACACACACCCCAGGTGAGGTTACATGCAAAAACCGCTAGAGCAGCCTAGACGCCATGGTATGGTATAGCATGGTACTCCAAGAAGGGTAAAAAGAGAGGTGTTTGTGGATGACCTGCAAAGAATGAGAGGCATCTATGAGCCACATGTGGGCCAAAAGCTAGCCGTGGACAATTGCTACAGACCATAGACCAGCTTGCCTGCATTCTCAAGTGGCCACCAGTAGAACAAAGAGATGCTACCAAGGGTCATCTACCCATAAAGGGTGGAAAGGAAGAAACTGCATTTGCAGAATCGGGGAGGAAAGAATAGAGCACCTGAAAACCATTGAATTGCTGAATGGTAGCACCTACCTTGCATACTGGGCTTCCCAGGTGGCACTAGAGGTAAAGAACACCGCCTGCCAATGCAGAAGATGTAAGAGATGCAAGTTCGATCCCTGGGTCAGGAAGATACCCTGGAAGAGAGCATAGCAACCCACTCCAGTATTCTTGCATGGAGAATCCAATGGACAGAGGAGCCTGGCCTCCTATGGTCCACAGGATCATGAAGAATCAGACACACACATTACATACTGGCCGAGGCTAAGATGCTGCCAGCCTCTGAGGCCAGGTGAGAATACCAACTTTGTAAGCCATTAGGATATGTGGTCTGTTTCCCATACAGGCAGTTGGGTGATTTTATCTCACAGTCACTGGGCAATGGATGTGTGATGGTCCCATGAAGCCAGAAGGAAATACAGAGGCACCCGTGGCAGCAGGAAGCCTGAAGGGAATAGGAGGAAGCTGTCCATTTGGAAATAGTTCAAAGGAAGAAGCACATGAGCTAGGCCTACGCCAATCAACGCACTGCATTTTCACGGTCACAGTGATTGGATCAGCAATCCACTCCAGTACTGTTGCCTGGAGAAGCCCATGGACAGAGGAACCTGGCAAACAATAACAGGGCACCAGTGCACGTGACCCACTCAGAGCCACTGAGACTTAGTGACTCCTGAAATGCTGTAAATGAGAAGAGATGATTCTCTCCTGACTGGACTTGGAGCTGAGGAGATAGAGTCTGGAGATACTGCCTCCTCCTGGCCTGAAGCTGAGCGTGGCCGCCTTGAGCTCCTGAGATCATGACTGTCTCAACGGAAGAACCTCAAGATGGAGGGAAATTGAGTCCTGATGACATTGTTTGAGCCTGAGTCCAGCCATACCTGAAGCCAGTGCTACTCGTGGGTTTCCAGCGAGGCCATGAGCTCCCCTTGTACCCATCAGGACCGCACTCCTGTTTCTCCTGGTGTGGGAGAGAGGAGGTGGGTGTTCTCTGAGCAAGTTCTGACATCTAAGGATTCCTGATATGCAGTTGGAAACGAGATAAAGCCAGGCGGCTGAGGCAAGCTGCTCAGGCTCGAAAAAGTCACCGGAAGTTGTTCTCTTACAAACATCCATGCCATTTTTCTCAATCTTGATCAACATTCCTGACCCCAGAGTGGGAGCCAACAACTTCAAGGTATGAATTTGAACTCTAAGATCAACACCAAGATACCAGCATTTCTATTGCATATCTCCCACAGAAAACAGCATATATTTAGAAGCATCTCACTGAAACTTCAGCTCAAGATTTAGAAGAGCTTCCAGCTGGAGACAAATGATAAATTAATTGGATCACTCCCATGATTACTAATTTAAATGTGTAACGTCTCACACTTTTAAAAAATGTGTGAGGGAAAGTTTCTGATTTTTCCCTTTATTCAAAATTCTGCCTTTATCCCTTTCTTTGAGTGGTGGTTAAAAATATATATGTATGGAGGGTCATTTGTTTTCTTCTGTTCTTTTTTGCTTTTTTTTTTTTTTTTTAAGAAAAAAACATATACAAATTAAAGTGCAAATTTCAAGTGTACAATAGCTTGATGGATTTAACATGTAAAACAAGCAACTCCTCTCTGGGAGTGTGTCCTCTTCTACCAAGAAAGTGAGGGAGCATTTCCGAAGTCTCTCCTCAGAGACCTCTTCCAAGCCAGTGACACCCATTCTGCATGTTTTGATACAACAGCACCTCTGTCCTGACGGCAGTATGTCTCACCCCGTACCTGACGCAGGGGCCCTGTGTGCTTGGCCCTGGATAAATCTCTGTTAGTGTGAGTCCCCCCAACAGCCACCACAACACCGCCTCCAGGAGAGCCCAGCTTCGGGAGCAGGAGCCCGTTGACCTAAAAGCCCACGGCCCGTAGGACTGCCACGCTTGTCACAGTGCACACAGCACCTGGCTAAGGGGAGCCCGGCTCCCCCGTCACAGCCATGCTACCAATGCTCACACACAAATTCAATAGATAATTACCAGGTGGATGGCTGGATCTCCGTTCCAAATCCTTCAGGGAGAGGAAAAGGACTAAGCAAAGAAGAAGAACGACGATTCTGAGGTAAGCAGGCTTGACAGGAAAGGGATTCCCCAGCCGTCTCACCTGATGTTTATTTTCAAATCAATTTCCAGCTCCTCTGCAGTGTAACTGTGCAATCAGACTCCCTGGAAATTCTCTGGAGTCCATCATCTTGCCTTAAGCCATAATGAAACCGGAGTGTTTATAAATTGTTTGCCGAAGGGTTTGCTTTATGCCTAATAATGTTAGATCCCCTGTGGCGGGGGGATATAGTCAGTTAAGATGCTTTGGAAAGCTATCTACAGAAAAACCAACTTAACAAGAAATTCTGAAACTTGGTTGTGTTAACAGGGACTCAGGCCTTGATTCACATCTGTCAGCACTGTAGTGTGTACCCTCACAGAGGGAAGATGGCCAAAGCCAGTGCAAGCATCGGGCCCTTACACCAAGAGCCAGAAGAAAGGGCAGCGTGGCAGGGCCTTTCTCCCTTCTTCCAGGTCTCTCGGTAGTCCACAAGCTAGACTAATCCTTGGTAAAGAGGAAACAGATGGTTGTGACAAGTGTTATCCTGCATACTGGGCTCATGGTCACCAAATGGCTGCAGGAAACCTGGGCTCTTTGAGCACAGATGGAGAAGAAATGAGTTGTGAGTGAGCAACCAATCTGTTTGCCATAGCACAGCCACGTGGGCAGTTATTGGAGATCATCCAGGTCAAGCCAAATTGAACTAAATAAATTATTTTTTAACTTTAAATAATCCATTTCCAGAGTAAAATTGGATGACAGCCAATGGACCAGGCAGCCAAGGGCTCTGTGCCAAAAGCCCTGGTGGCTTCTGGAGGCCTTACGTGACAATGAGGGCCTTCTTGCTCTGTTTACCACAGATCGTCTCCAGCAAACTCAGAGACTCAGTAAGTGTGCTTGGCCTCTTCCTGGGTAAAGGTCACAGCTCTGGGAGAAAGCCGCTCATTGTATGGCCTCACAGACAGTCATCATTTGTTCCTTCTCAGTGAAACTCAGCAGCCTGGGAACAGAGCTGAGCGCCCTTCAACTTCCCTGGCGAGCTCTGCCTCAAGAGCACACCCACAGGAGCCGGGATAAATGGCCCCGTGAAGGAGGCGTGGGGGTGGGGTGGGCAATGACCCTGGGAGGGCCAGAGGTTGAGGGCAAGGGGTGATTTCCCGGGAAGCACCAAAAATGTCACCTAAGAGGCTCATGTACTAACAATTGGCCTTTTATTTCCACCATTTCTCTGCAGTTATGGAAGCAGGACCAAGGTTACCTTGATTGCAGAGAGTGTGTGTGTGTGTGTGTGTGTGTGTGTGTGTGTGTGGTCTTAGAAATCAGGAGCTGGGTATGTGTGTGTGAGTGGGAGGGAGGTGAGCAGGACCAGAGGGCCAGAGAGCAAGTGGCACCTGTTGTAATTAACCCACCCCACCCCCTGGGATCACCCTGGGTCCACAGAGTGCCACACTTTATCCTCCTTCCCAGGGTTGGGAGGAGCCCATGAGATCATCTGGGCAGAAGAACAGGTATATGCTGGATCGTTGATCATTGTCATGGGCTCTCTGGGCCTCTTTTTAAACTTCATCCACTTCCTGCTCCTACTCTCATCCTTTCTCCTTGTTACTAGACATGGCTGCAGAAGTCAGGAGCCCACTTCCTCCAAGAACAGTTATAGCCTCCAAGAACAGGCTATAACTACTAGAGGCACCCAAGATTATTTCAGGATAAATGAACATTTTGTGGTTTAATAGACATGTATTTTTAAAACTTTATCAATCAGTTTAGTCGCTCAGTCGTCTCTGACTCTTCACAATGCCAGGCTTCCCTGTCCATCACTAACTCCCAGAGCTTGCTCAGACTCATGTCCATCGAGTTGGTGATGCCATCCAACCATCTCATCTTCTGTCATCCCCTTCTCCTCCTGCCTTCAATCTTTCCCAGCATCCGGGTCTTTGACTAGATGGACTAAAACTTTTTACTACAAAAAAAAAAATTGTGAGTTGTGTGGTGGTCATGAGAATTCCTTTGGTTCTTGAATTATTCCTTAAGGAAAAGAATGTTGAACTCCCCATAGTGCTAGAGGAAAATGAGACCCGAATGGAGGGAATTTGAATGGATGGCATCTTGGAAATAAAAGTAGTGATTTCAGTAATAAAAAAATCAAGTCTTTGGGCTCCTCCACATCATATTCCTGTAACATATATGTCTCATCTGGAGCACTTTCTCTTTGCACATTAACAAAAATCTTCCTGTAAATTACTCAATGGACATAGCTGCTTTTTAGGGGACAATATAGGTAGTTGATAATTTTTTTATTGTACCCTGATTTCTAATTCTACTTTCATCTAAGTCTTTTAATAAACCTCTAAATATCTTTCTTTTTATTTCTTCATCCAGGAATTATAGAACATTTCTGATATTTCAATGAGTTTTTAGTTAAGAATTTTAAAGGTAATAATTATAAGTCTTTCAAAGACTTATCTGGTGGCTCAATAGTAAAGAATCTGCCTGCCAACCAGGAGACATGAGTTCAATCCCTAGGTTGGGAAGATCACCTGGAGAAGGAAATGGCAGCCCATCCTAGTATTCTTGCCTGGGAAATGCCATGGACAGAGGAGCCTGGAGGGCTACAGTCTATGGGGGTCGCCAGAGTTGTACATGACTTAGCAACTAAACAACAGCAATATAATCTTTCAAAGAAAGTTTAGCTGAAATTAAATTTCAGTACCCTAGAGGCTTCCCTGGCGGTCCAGTGGTTACTGCTCCACACTTCCATTGACGAAGGCATGGGTTTGATTCCTGGTGGTGGGAACTAATATGCCACATGACATGTGGCCAAAAAAAATTTTTAGTATGCCAAATAAGAAGCTACTTCAGGTGGACGAAACTGGAGCCTATTATACAGAGTGAAGTAAGTCAGAAGGAAAAACACCAATACAGTATACTAACGCATATATATGGAATTTAGAAAGATGGTAACGATAACCCTGTATGTGAGACAGCAAAAGAGACGCAGATGTATAGAACAGTCTTTTGGAATCTATGGGAGAGGGAAAGGGTGGGATGATATGGGAGAACGGCATTGAAACATGTAAATTATCATATGTGAAATGAATCACCAGCCCAGGTTTGATGCATGATACAGGGTGCTCAGGGCTGGTGCACCGGGATGACCCAGAGGGATGGAATCGGGAGGGAGGTGGGAGGGGGGTTCTGGAAGGGGAACACATGTATACCCATGGCGGATTCATGTCAATGTATGGCAAAACCAACACGATAATGTAAAGAAAAAATAAAACAGGGAGGGGAAAAAAAAGAAGCTACTTCATATACAAGATTACATAGCTCACATATCTGGGCCATTCTTTTCAATAAATTCTTCTTTTCTTGTTACAGACTCAATGTAACTGAGACATCTACTGTTCAATCCTAAGAAAAAACAAATTTCAACTGATTTTGTGTTTAAAGAATTCACCTAGTCAGTTTTATACCTGTGAATAAAACTGTTTTCCCCCTACCCTGCCCCAATCTTAGAAAACCTCTTCATGGTGCTTCCTGGACTTAATACTTTCCCAGATGAAAAATATTTTCATATCACAGAAGTTCAAGAAACGTTTCCCACATTAAGTGTTCTTGTTCTAATGAGTATTGCCATCTCCTTAGTCCCACTTCATCCTTCTCCCACTTTTAGAACAAATGTCTCAGATAGAAGATGCCTCTCAGGTGTTGCCTGGTGGTCCAGTAAGGACTCGTTCGCTGTAGCAGGTCTGGGGCCTGGGTTCAATCCCTGGTCAGGAAAACAAGATCACATAAGCCTTGTGGCTCAGCCTTAAAAAAAAAAAAAAAAAGGAAAGAAAGAGGAGAGAAAATGCCTCTCTTCTTCAATGGAATTTGAACCTAGGGTCACATCTTGTTTTCTGGACTTCCAGTCATTAAGAATGTACATATAAGCTTAAGGTATTTAAATTACTATACACACACATACACAACTAATATCTATTTTCATATCATGATAACTTTTTTAAATGAACTGTATCTTAAATATGAGAGCAAAAGCAACAAAGGAAAAAAATTGGTAAATTGGACATTATCAAAATAAAAAAATTTTTGCTTCAAAGGACATCATTTGAAAATGAAATACACCCCTCTCAAAATGGTAGAAAACATTTGAAAATCATTTATCTGATAACAGACTTATATCCAGAATATATAAAATACAGTGATAACTCAATAATAAAAAGATAAATAACCCAGTTTAAAAATAGGAAAATGATCTAAATAGACATTTTCTCAAAGAAGACACACAAATGACTGGCAAATACATGAAGAGATGCTCAATAGCATTAATCATCAGGGAAATGCAAATCAAACATAGAATCACTATAAAACCCAGTAATTCCACTCCTAGGTATGTATCCAAAGAAATGAAAAATAGGTCTACAGAGACTTGTATATGAGTGTTCATAGCAGCATTTGGCCATTCATAAGGTCCACAAGGTATAAACAACCTACGTACCCATCCACTGATGAAAGGGTAAATAAAATGTGGTATATCCACGCTGTGGAATATTATTTGGCCACAGGAGGAATGAAGTACCAATACATACTACAACATGGATGAACCTTAAAAACATACTAAGAAGTTAAAAAAATCCAGACACAGATGATCCCATGTTACATGCCTCCATTTATATAAATTTCCAGAATAGGCAAATCTATAAAGATATAGAGTATCCATAATCACCTAGGGCTGGCTGGAGGGAGGTGGAAAGTGACTCCTCATCAGCTTGGAGCTTCTTTTTGGGGTGAGGAAAATATGGTAAAATTGATTGTGATGATGGTTGTATGAGTTTGTGAATATATTAAAAACCATTGAGGTATATACACTTTCAATGAGTGAATGGTATGATGTGCGAATTTCACTGTTACTAAAAAGTGAATTATAAGTAGTAACACATTTTAAATAATAGTGAAGAGATTTTCCCCGCTTTACAGCTGCCTTAATTGTCTTGTGTTCAAATATTCTGAAAGGCCTTGGTGAATAATATGAAAGGAGATACCCTTTAAAGTATTTAAAGCATCTTACAAATATAAGGACGTGGATTCAAATGTTGATGCCATTGTTATTTGGTCAATATGTATTAGCTCCTTCATATCAATGCTCAATAAATACTTGTTGAATAGGATGGAAAGGAGTGGATCAAAGTTCTGAAGTTGTACTTGGGGAAAGAGCAAGATCATTTGAATAGTTCATTTGGCAGAGAACATGAGAATAGGTCATCACAATTCCAAAGGGAATAGCAATAAGGAAGATTTAGATGTTGAAAGTTATTAGTTATTGGAGTTAAATATGTGTGGTATTGACATAACAATTGACAAACTGCTTGAAGAAACAGAAATAAGTCACAAACTGATTTTTACCTGTAGGATTATGCAGTTTATAATAAAAGAAGGAACAGAAACCAATGAAAAGAAATTGGCCTGTTAAACAAATGGTGTTGAGATTACTGCCTATTTGGAAGAAATATGTGAAACTTGGCTCAAATGATAGACTCAATGTCAAATGAATTAAGGAGTGCAATGGAAAATATAAAAGCAGAAAAAACAGGGCATCCCTGGTGGCTCAGTGGTAAAGAATGATGCAATTCGATCCTTGGTCCAGGACGACCCCATATGCCGTGGAGCAACTAAGCCCGTGTGCCACAACCACTGAAGCCTGCATGCCCTAGAGCCTTTGCTCCACAACAAGAGAAGCCACTGTAATCAGAAGCCCACGTACCGCAACTAGTGAGTAGCCCCTGCTCGCTGCAGCTAGAGAAGACCTGCGCACAGCAACGACAACCCAGCACAGTCAAAAATAAATAAATAAATAAAAATGTTTAAAGAAATAACATCAGAAAAACAAAATAAAAACTAAATGCACATATATCTAGTCTCTGGAAAGAAAAGATATTCTGAGCACAAAAGTGGTGATAAAAATTATCACAAAGGAAAAGATTGAATTTGGATCCATAAGAATCAACAATTTCTATGAGAATATTGGGATTCCCTGGTGGCTCAGACGGTAAAGCCTCTGCCCACAATGTGGGAGACCCAGGTTCTTGCAGAGAAGGCTATACACATACACAGACTAGGAGAAAATAGCAGCACGTCACAGATACATATAAATGGTTCATGTTGTGGCAGTCCAAGCACAGGTTGGAAAAGAATTTCCAGACACAAGAGTTTTCAGAAAGGGGTGAGTTTATTAAGAGCAGGGAGCAGAGATAATGAGGGCACTGCAAATGCAGCGGACTGAC
This sequence comes from Antilocapra americana, assembly GCA_007570785.1. Classification (NCBI taxonomy): domain Eukaryota; kingdom Metazoa; phylum Chordata; class Mammalia; order Artiodactyla; family Antilocapridae; genus Antilocapra; species Antilocapra americana. The sequence continues at coordinate 8,921,455 of ML664154.1, forward strand.
CTCCTGATAGACCAAGGAGAGCCAATCGTTAAAAGAGCAGGCTGGCTTAAGGGAGAGCTGGCCACTTTCATGTGTTTGTAGCCAATTTTTATAGCCTCCAGGCAAAGAAAATTACTGCTTGAAGAATGGCATCAGGTGATTGGTTAGGGTGCAATATGGTGAGTACCCAGGTGGGTGTTTTTGCCTAATTTGAGGTCAGGAAACTGGCTGGTAAGGGTTGAGGGGCTTTGGGCCACAGTTACAATGGGGCTCAATCAGTTCCAGAGGTGACTGGTCTCTGCATCTGTGGCCTTGGTGCAAGGGCTCACACCTGTGACCTTGGGATAGGACTGCACAGTTCAGATCTGTTTATATAACTATTTCCTAGAAATCAGTAAGAAGGAAACATGAAAGAATCATAGAGAGGTTCCACTTCTGATATGGAACCTGGAATCAGGAAAGCAAGTAAAAGATAAAATGTTGCTGTTCAGTTGCTCAGTCATGTCTGACTCTTTGCAAATCCATGGACTGCAGCATGCCAAGCTCTCTGTCCATCACCAACTCACAGAGCTTGCTTGAACTCATGTCCTTTGAGTTGGTGATGCCACCCAACCATCTCATCCCCTTCTCCTCCTGCCTTCAATCTTTCCCAGCATCAGGGGTCTTTTCCAATGAGTCAGCTCTCTACATCAGAGGGCCAAAGCATTGGAGCTTTGACTTCAGCATCAGTCTTTCCAGTGAATATTCAGGGTTGATTTTCTTTAGAATTGACTGATTTGATCTCCTTGCAGACCAAGGGACTCTCAAGAGTCTTCTCCAGCACCAGTTCGAAAGCATCAATTCTTCAGTACTCAGCCTCTTTTACTGTCCAGCTCTCACATCTATACATGACTACTGGAAAAACCATAGCTTTGACTAGATGGATCTTTGTAGGTAAAGTAATGTCTCTGCTTTTTAATACACTGTCTAGGTTTAATACACTAGTACAATGTCTAATACATTGCTTTTCTTCCAAGGATCAAGCATCTTTTAATTTCATGGCTGCAGTCATCATCCACAGTGATTTTGGAGCCCAAGAAAAATAAAGTCTGTCACTGTTTCCATTGTTTCCCCATCTATTTGCCATGAAATGATGGGACCAGGTGTCCTGATCTTTGTTTTTTGAATGTTAAGTTTTAAGCCAGCTTTTTCACTCTCTTCTTTCACCTTCATCAAAAGGCTTTTTAATTCCTCTTCATTTTCTGCCATAAGGGATGTCATCTGCATGCCGGAGTTTATTGATATTTCTCCCCACAAACTTGATTCCAGTTTGTGCTTGGTCCATGGGAGAAGAGAATGGCAAAACACTTCAGCATTCTTCCCTTGATATCCCTGTGAGAGGTATGAAAAGGCAAAAGAAAAAGATAAAATATCAAATACCCAAACACTGGCCTTTTAAAAGAGAGTTAGGAAATCTGTCCAGACTGGCAAGTGAGCGTTTCCTCTCCAACACTGACATGATAAAACCACTGACAGGAGACCCTGGGAACTCAGCATCATTTAAGTCAGACATTTCTCCTAAAATGGACAAATAGGCCAAGATGTGCACATGTGTTTGACATATAATGTTTGAAAATATATGTGTCCCTGTCAAGTATAATTAGTAACATCTTTGTTTGGAATTCTATTAACTATTATGTCTGTGCTTTTCCAGTGTGATAACAGGTGTTTATAATAATGACTAAGGCACTGCATGCTCTTGAAGTTTCCTTTCAATAATCCTTCATCAACAAAAGTGCTGTCACACCATTGTTCTAGAATGTACTGCTGTCACAGATTTATGTGTCTTAAAGTCACTAATGCATGCACTGTTTTTTCTACTATACACTCCTTATGTGCAATGGAAATTTTACTATTTACTATAGAAGATTTGTTTCTCTGAAATGTGGTGAATGGAGTTAAACAAAGCTACTGTTTAATAGAGAAAGAGTTAAAAATGGTAAGTTTTGCTGAGGAAATGAAGCCAATTTTTTTAAATGTATAAGAAAAAAATGTAAATGACAGAGAAGATCCTCTATCAGCAAAAATTAGATGGGACGTCAATGTGTTTACTTGTAAAGAAATAAAATGATTGCACAAAAAGCCAGACTTTTTGTTTTCTCCAACAGGTGGCACTGTACTAGCACCCTGCCGCATGAACGCAGGCTGGGGAAAGGCACCAGAAACCACCAAGCCCATTTCCTGTAGCAGTGATCATGGGATCTATTATTTACGTTTGACTGTGGCCCTCAAGAACCTCCTTCTGTCCTAAAGCATAACCTAGCACAGGCCCACACATAGAAAGGCACTTCAAAAGTGTATTTTTGGAGGATGATTCCAATCATTTTTCCTAAATTCACTGACTTGTTCACTTACTTACATAGTCAATAAATATTTATTGTGTGCCTCTCAAATATCAGCTGAGCCCCATGCTTAGGGCTGGAGATATAATTATGAAGAAAATACATGGACCCTATTCCTACGGTGTAGGGGAGGACACAGACATTATTGAATTGCTCACGTTAATGAAACCATCACAATTTATGATAAGTGATCCAAAGGAAACGTACAAGTCATATAACAGTACAGACACCAGGATGAGATGAATCAAGGCAGAAAGGCTGCTCAAATATGGGTGAAATTCTGCACGGAATGAAACAGGAATTTTCTAAAATGTTCACATCTACCCCGTGATGATCTATTAGGTTATTAGGAGTACAAATAGCACTCTTCAGAATCACCCATCACCCTTGCCATGGTAACCAGCAGGCACAGAAGACCAACCCATTCATCTCCCACTAAAGACTGCACTTCAGCCAAAGTCTGTGAAAGTCCCATATGTTCTCTCCTAAATGGCTTTCCTTCCTCTAGCTTCTCTCCCTTTAAATATAGTAATCCCATTAGAGGCTACACATAACCTACAACTTAAATTTCCCCAACATGGTTTTCTTAATATAGGTTCTTTTCTCATGAAAGAGTCAAAAGTTCTGACTCCCTCAAAGCTGACATTCCAGTTTCTCATCACTTCACAGAAGGATCTCCAGGACATGCTCTCACTTCCTTTCAGTCTGCTTCCCATTGGTCCCTCTACAAATCTTGTAGGCATTGCTTAGTATACTTACCACCTTGGAATAGACATTGCCTATCTCTGTCCCCATCTCTGTTCCATGCCTTTGCTCCATCCCATTCCAGGCCTTTGTGTAGTTTTCTTTCTTATTGATAAATGATGTCTTCCTTAAAATAAAACCACCGGCTTTTTAGGCATTGAAAGTCCTTTTTAAAAAGAAATAAATAGACATTGGAGTAGAAAATGGCAACCCACTCCAATATTCTTGCCTGGAAAATTACATGGACAGAAGAGCCTGGTGGGCTACAGTTCATGGGATCACAAACAGTCAGACACAACTGAGCATGCACACAATGTATAATATATAATTTTTACTGCTGTGTAAAGCAAATAAAGATCTTTCTCAAAATATTATAACTTAATACAAAATCTTGAACAGACACACACAAAAAGAAAGAAGGAAACATGATGATAGGAGTAGGGGGTTTGTTTTAAACATACTTGCTTGGCAAGGTAAAAGCTGATAACTCACATGTGGAATCTAAATATGACGTAAACAAACCTATCTGTGAAACATAAACAGACTTACAGATATAAAGAACAGACTTGGGGTTGCCAAAGAGGAGAGGGATGGATTGCAAGTTTGGGGTTAGCAGATGTAAACTTTTATATACAGGATGGATTAACAACAAGGTCCTACTGTATAACACGGGGAACTATATTCAATATCCTGTGATAAACCATAATGAAAAAGAACTTGAAAAAGAATGTGTATATATATATAACTGAGTCACTTTGCTATATGGTAGAAATTAACCCAACATAAGAGATCAACTATATTTCAACAAATAAACTTTTTAAGTTGGTAACTCTATGCTAGCCCTCTCATTAAAAATATTTTATTACACTGATCTTTTGAATTGTAGAGTCTGGAAAGCACAGCCCTACAGAGAAGCCTCCCTTGGCAGTCTCTAGCCTGATTCCATTTGGGAGAGAAAATTACCCCACACCTGGGGGAGCTGTCCTAGTCCTGAGGCCCTGTGATTCCAGGCCAAGAAAACTTACGGATGGTAAACAGATCTCCTTTCTGTTAAGATCTGCCCTCAGAGTTCTGGTTTCCTGTCTGAGGACCTACATCTTCTTCCGGCCATTCACTGGACAGACGCGGTCTACCCACAAGCTGCGGTCTTGGCCTTGCAGGCCTCTATGGAACAACCACATTAGAACATGACATGTGATAGAAAAAATTACCAAGTTCATAATGGTGATCATTTCATTTTGGAATATCCAAATATGCTGATTTTTTTTTTTTAATTTCCTTACACTGCCCTTACCCCTGCTTCATATTTCCAGCGGTTTCTACTTGCTTCAGGGAGGTTTAGGGTTGTTACAGAAGGGAACAAAGAGAAAGTGAGAGAAAAAAAAAGTATCAGCTTCCAAATAGGATTTTAGGATTTTTCCACCAGATAATCTTAAAAGCTAGGTTTCATAAGAGGAAGAAAAGATGTTCTAGAGTCCTTGATTCCTCTTGTTGGCATGGCTCTGGAGTACTGAGAGCCACCTATCCCAAAGCCTTCTTGGGAACCAGCCCTGGACCCCCCTGCTTGAGATGGGAATTTGCCAGTGCTGGTGGAGGCTGTGCTGAAGCTCTCGGGTTGAGAGCAGATCTGAGGAAATGACCGCTGTTTGCTGTTCAGATAGCACAGAGGAGACAGGAGTGAGGGGCTCCATGGCCAGGAATACCCCTGGAGGAAGCATAGTCTCCCTAGGAAATGAGGTGCCAGTGCTGAGTGACACACAAGGGGTAGGGCCACCACCACCCCTACACAGCAGACCCTGCCTCCACAGACTCTGGAAGGGGACTCCCACCAGAGCAAGCGAGCCCCAGTTTGCTGCAACTGCCTGCGGATCTCTGCCGCCACAGACGCTCTGTGCATACCCCAGTGTGGCCACCGTACCCCTCCCTGGCCTGAGTAAGGAAGTGTGTCCCAATCAGCCACTTCTTTCACTCCCTCTCGCCTGGGCAGAGAACACATGCCTGAGGGTGGCACACACACAGAAGTGGGGCTGAAACCAAAGCTGAGCCCCAGGGACAGTGCCACTAGGGAAGAGGAATGGAAATCTCTCTGTGCAGCTGCACAAGCCATGGATTAAATCCCCGCGATTAGCATGCTAAATCCTGTGTCTGGAATATCTGAAGAGACAGCAAGCATTTCCACAACTGAGAATGGTCTAGCTTCAGCAGGAATGGACTTTGTGAGCAGGTACACACAGGAGTTGAACCAGCTCAGAGTCTGATCTGGCCCCACAGTGCCCACATCAGGTCCGGGTACCTACCTTGAGGGTCTCCTGGGGAGGCAGGGGTTGGCTGTGACTCACTGTGGGAGCAAGGACACTGATAGCAGAGGCCCCAAGAAAATACTCTTATTACAACTATACTTTTTGTTTTGTTTTGCTTTGCTTTGTTCAGTTGTTAGTGTTGTTTTTATTATTTTGTTTTTATTTTTAAAATATTTTTAATTTTTCTATTTTAACTTTACTTTATGATTGTTTTTTGTCTTTATTCTTGTTTTTTCACTTTTTATTATTTTTTTTGGGTTTGTTTTATGTTTTGTTTGTCTTTTTCGTTTTTGGTTTGCTTTCTGCTTTTGTTCTCCTTTTCATTTTTGTGTTTTTATTAGTTAAGTCCTTATTGATTATTTCCATTTTTAAAATTCTTTGTTCTAGTGTTTTTTCTTTTTTTAATTTTCTTTGTGTTTTTGTTGTGTGTTGTTTTTGCTGCTTGTCTTGGGTTTTATTTGTTTTTTTTTTTTTCCCTCTTTTTTGCTTTCTTTTCTCTCTGGCTGCACTGTGTGGGCTCTTGATTCCCCAGCCTGAAAGAGGTCAGGCCTGGGCCACTGGAAGGGGAGTGCCATGTCCAGGACATTGGACTGCTAGAGAATTCCTGGATCCAGGGAATATTAACTGATGTGCACATTCCTGGAGGTATTCATCTCAACACCAAGAACTGGCTCCTCCCAACTGACTACAGGCTCCAATGCTGGACACCTCATACCAAACAACTAGCAAGATAAGAATATAGCCCCACTCACCAGTACACACGCTGCCTAAAGTCATACTAAAGTCACAGACACCCCAAAATAGACCATCTGACACAGCCCTGCCCATCAGAAGGAAGACTCAGCTCTACCCACCAGAGCACAGGCACCAGTCCCTCTCACCAGGAAGCCTACACAAGCCCCTGGACCAAGCTCACTCACCAGGGGATAGACAACGAAAGCAAGAGGAACCATAGTCCCCGCAGCCTGGGGAAAGGAGATCAAATTAGACAAAATGAGATGACAGAATTATGCTGCTGATGAGGGAGCAAGGTGAAAAAAAACAAAACACACAAGACCAAATGAAGAGGAAATAGGCAAACTACCTAAAACAATTCACAGTAATGTTAGTAAAGATGATCCAAGATCTTGGGAAATAGAATGGAGGCATAGATTGAGAAGATACAAGAAATGTTTAACAAGGACATGGAAGAACTAAAGAACAAACAAGGAGGGATGAACAACATGCTAACTGAACTGAAAAATACTCTAGAAGAAACCAACAGCAGAATAACTGAGGCAGAAGAATGGATAAGTGAGCTAGAAGATAGAATGGTGGAAATAAATGCTATGGAGCAGAATAAAGGAAAAAGAATTTTTTAAAAATGAGAACAACCCCAGAGACCTCTGGGACAGCATTAAGTGTATCAATGCTCAAATTATAGAAGTCCCAGAAGCAGAAGAAGAAGAGCAAGAGGAAGGGGTCTGAGAAAAAATTTGAAGGGATTATAGTCAAAAATTTCCTTAATATGGGAAAGGAAATAGTCAACCAAATCCAGGAACTGCAGAGTCCATATAGGATACACACAAGGAGAAGCATGCCAAGACACATGTTAATCAAACTAACAAAAATTGAATACAAAGGAAAATATTAAAAAGCACAAGGGAAAAGCAACAAATAACATACAAGGGAATCCCCATAAGGTTATCTGCTGGTTTTTCAGCAGAAACACTGCAGGTCAAAAGGGAGTGGCAGGATATACTTAAAGTGACGAAAGGGGAAAACCTACAACCAAGATGACTCTTGCAAGGATCTCATTCAGATTTGACAGATAAATCAAAAGCTTTACGGAAAAGCAAAAGCTGAGAGAATTCAGCACCACCAAATCAGCTTTACAATAAATGCAAAGGGAATTTTTCTAGGCAGGAAGCACAAGAGAAGAAAAAGAAGTACAAAAACAAACTCAAAACAATTAAACTGGTAATAGGACATACATATCAGTAGTTACCTTAAATGTAAATGGATTGAATGCTCCAATCAAAAGACATAGACTGCCTGAATGGATACAAAAACGAAAACTGTATATATGCTGCCTACCTAGGACACATACAGACTCAAAATGAGGGGATGGAAAAAGATACTCCATGCAGATGTAAATCAAAAGAAAACTGGAGCAGCAATAATTATATCAGACAAAATAGACTTAAACATTATTACAAGAGACAAAGAAGGACACAACATAATGATCAAGGGATCAATCCAAGAAGATACAACAATTGTAAATATTCATGCACTCAACATAAGAGCACCTGAATATGTAAGGTAAACACTACAGCTGTAAAAGGGGAGATTGATAGTAACACAATAACACTCCACTTAGACCAATGTACAAATAATCAAAACAGAAAATTAATAAGGAAACACAAGCCTTAAATGACACATTGGACCAGAGAGACTTAACTGATATTTATAGGATATTCCATCTGAAAGCAACAGAATACACTTTCTTCTCAAGTGTACATAAAACATTCTCCAGAGTAGATCACATCTTTGGTCATGAATCAAACCTTGATAAATTTAAGAAAATTAAAATCATATCAAACATCTTTTCTGAGCACAATGCTAAGAGGTTAGGCATCAATTACAGGGGAAAAAACTGTAAAAAAAAACCCACAAACACATGAAGGATAAACAATGTGCTATTAAGTAACCAACTGATCACTGAAGAAATCAACAGGAAATTAAAAAAAAATAACCTAGAGACAAATGACAATGAAAACACAACAACCAAAAAACCTATGGATGGGACGCAGCAAAAGCAGTTCTAAAAGGGAACTTTATAGCAATAGAATCCTACCTTAAGAAACAAGAAAAATCTCAAACAAATAACCTAATCTTATACCTAAAACAAATAGAGAAAGAACAAAGAAAACCCCAAAGTAGGAGGAAAGAAATCCTAAACATCAGAGCAGAAATAAATGAAATAGAAAAGGAGAAAACAATAGCAAAGATCAATGAAACCAAAAGCCAGTTCTTCAAGAAAATAAAATTGATAGACCTTTAGCCAGATTCATCAAGGAAAGAAGGAAGAGGATTCAAATCAATAAAATTAAAAATTAAAAAGAAATTACAACAGACATCACAGAAATACAAAAGATCATAAGAAACTACTACGAACAACGGCTGCTGCTGCTGCTGCTCAGTCGCTTCAGTCGTGTCCGACTCTGTGTGACCCCAGAGACGGCAGCCCACCAGGCTTCTCCATCCCTGGCATTCTCCAGGCAAGAATACTGGAGTGGGTTGCCATTTCCTTCTCACTACAAACAACTGTATGCCAACAAAATGGAAAACCTGGAAGTACAGAGGCCAATATCACTGATGAAAATAGACACAAATATCCTCAACAAAATAGCAGCAAACTGAATCCAGGAATACCTTAAAAGGATTATGATCCAGTGGGATTTATCCCAGGGATGCCAGGATCCTTCAATACATGCAAATCAGTCAATATGATATACCATATTAACAAATTAAAGAATAAAAACCATACGATTGGGTCTTCCCTGGTGGTTCAGTGGTAGAGAATCCACCTGCCAATGCAGGGGTCATGGGTTCAATCACTGTGGTCCAGGAAGATCCCACACACCATGAAGCAACTAAGCCCATGTACCACACTAGTGAGCCTGTGCTCTAAAGCCCAGAAGCCACAACGACTGAAGCCCATGTGTAGAGCCCATGCTCTGCAAAAGGGAGGCCACTGAAATGAGAAGCCCACATGCCCCAGTTAGACAGTAGCCTCCACTGACTGCAACTAGAGAAAAGCCTGCACAGCAACTAAGACCCAGAACAGCCAAAAATATAAGTTCAATCATTTTTTTAAGTGTATCTGTTTAAAAAACCATATGATCATCTCAGTAGACGCAGAAAAGCTTTTGACAAAATTCAACACCCATTTATGATTAAAAAAAAAACTCTCCAAAAAATGGGCACAAGAGTATAATAAAGGTCATATATGACAAATGTACAGCAGCATATATCATTTTCAATGGTGAAAAACTGAAAGCATCTACTATATGATCAGGAGCAAGACAAGAGTGTCGTCTCTTGCTGCTATTATTCAATATCGTTTTGGAAGTCCCTGCCATGGTAATCAGAGAAGAAAAAGAAATAAAAGGAATCCAAATTGGAAAAGAAGTAAGGCTGTCACTGTTTCAGATGACATGATACTATACACTGAAAATCCTAAAGAGGCCACCAGAAAACTTTTAGAGCTAATCAATGAATTTAGTAAAGTTTCAGGATATATAATTAATATATAGGAATCTCTTGCATTCCTACGCACTAACAACAAAAGATCAGAAAGAGAAGTTAAGGAAACAATCTCATCTACCATTGCGACAAAAGAATAAAATACCTAGGAATAAACCTGCCTAAGGAAGAAAAAGACCTGTATGCAGAAAACTATAAGCTACAAAATAAAGACAACATAAACAGATGGAGAGATACACCATGTTCTTGGATTCGAAGAATCAATATTGTGAAAATGACTATATTACCAAAAGCAATCTACAGACTCAATGCAAATTACCAGTGGCATTTTTCACAAAGTTAGAACAAAAATTATATAGTTTGTACGAAAACACAAAAGATCCTGAATAGCCAAAGCAATCTTGAGAAAGAAAAATGGAGCTGGAGGAAACAGGTTCCCTGGCTTCCAAATATACTACAAAGCTACAGTAATCAAGACAGTACGGTACTGGCACAAAAACAGAAATATAGATCAATGAAGCAGGATAGAAAGTTCTGAGATGAACCCACTCTCCTGTGGTCACCTGGTCAATGAAAAAGGAGGCAAGAATATACAATGGAGAAAAGACAGTCTCTTCATTAAGAGGCACTGGGAAAACTGGACAGCTACATGTAAAAGAATGAAATTAGAACACTCCCTAGCACCATACACAAAAATAAACTTGAAATGGATTAAAGACCTAAATGTAAGGCCAGACACTATGAAACCCTTAAAGGAAAATATAGGCAGAACACTCTTTAACATAAATTGCCACAAGATCCCTTTTTACCCATCTTCTAGACTAATGAATATAAAAGCAAAAATACACAAATGGGACCTAATTAAACTTAAAAACTTTTGCACAGCAAAAAAACCTGTAAACAATATAAGAGAATTCTCAGAATGGGAGAAAATATTTGCAAACAAAATCATTGACAAAAGGTTAGTCTCCAAAATATACAGTTCATGCAGCTCAATATCAAAGAAACAAATAACCTAATCAAAAATGGGTGGAAGACCTAAATAGACATTTGTCCAAAGAATACATAGAGATGACCAACAAACATATGAAAAGATGCTCAACATCACTAGTTACCAAAGAAATGCAAATCAAAACTATAATGAGGTAATACCTCACCCCAGTCAGAATGGCCATTATAAAAAAAATCTACAAACAATAAATACTGGAGAGGATGTGGAGAAAAGAGAACCCTCTTACAGTGTTGATGGGAATGTAAATTGATACAGTCACTATGGAAAACAGTATGGAAGTTCCTTAAAAAACTAAAAATAGAACTACCATATGACCCAACAATTCCACTACTGGATATATGCCCAGTGAAAGTCACTCAGTTGTGTCCGACTCTTTGCGACCTCACGGACTGAATAGTCCATGAAATTCTCCAGGCCAGAATACTGGTGTGGATAACCTCTCCCTTTTCTAGGGGATCTTCCCAATTCTGGGATTGAACCCAGGTCTCCTGCATTGCAGGCAGATCCTTTACCAACTGAGCTATGAGGGAAGCCCAGAGTAAACTATAATTCAAAAAGATACATGCACCCTAATGTTTATTGCAGCACCATTTACAACAGCCAGGACATGAAAACAACCAAAATGTCCATTAACAAAGGAATGGATAAAGAAGATGTGGTGTATATACAATGGAACATTACTCAGCCATAAAAAGGAACAAAATTGTGTCATTTGCAGAGAAATGGATGGGCCTAGAGACTGTCATATAGAGTGAAGTAAGTGAGAAAGAGAAAAACAAATAATCATATATTAGGTCAGTTGGTAAAGAATCTGCCTGCAATGCAAGAGACCCCAGTTCAATTCCTGGTTTAGGAAGATCTGCTAGAGAAGGGATCAGCTCCCCACTTCAGTACTCTTGGGCTTCCCTTATGGCTCAGCTGGTAAAGAATCCATCTGCAATGTGGGAAATCCAGGTTCGATCCCTGGGTTGGGAAGATTCCCTGGAGAATTCTGGCCTGGAGAATTCCATGGATTGTATAGTCCATGGAGTCACAGTCAGACACAACTGAGCCACTTTCACTTTCACTTCCACTTTTCAACGCATGACTAATGTATTAATCTAGAAATCTAGAAAAATGTGGGATCTAGAAAAATGGTAAAGATGACCTTATTTGCAAAGCAGAAATAGACTCAGAGGTAGAGAACCAACATAGGGATACCAAGTGGGAAAGTGTGGGGGGAATGAATTGAGAGATTGGGAGTGACATATATACTACCATGGGGATTCCCAGGCAGCGGAGTGGTAAAGAATCTGCCTGCCCATGCAGGAGACACGGGTTTGATCCCTGGGTCACGAAAAGTCCCTAGAGTGGCAAATGGCAATCCACTCCAGTATCCTTGTCTGAAAGTCCCATGGACAGAGGAGCCTGGTGGGCTACAGTCCGTGGGGTCGAAAAGAATCAGACACAACTGAGCACACACACATATATAGAACAGATAACTAGTGAGAACCTAGTGTATAGCACAGAGAACGCTCCTCGGTGCTCTGTGGTGGCCTAAATGGGAAGGAAGTATAAAAAAGGTGATACATGCATATGCATAGCTGATTCACTTTGCTGGGCAGCAGAAACTGACACAACAGTGTAAAGCAACTACACTCTGAAAAAAAAAGAAAGAGAAGTAAAGGAGACACGCCTCATTTCCTATAAGATCATATAAAATTGAACTGGTCAAATAAATAGGAATAGGCACAGAAAAAATGCCCTCTGATGCTTCATACATAACACGCCTAACTTTTTTATACTTTGCATATTTCCCTTAGTGACATGGTGGCTTATTCCTTTAGCACGTCTTTCTCTTGGAGTTTTGAATCTGTAAGTGATTGATACCATAAAGCTATGTTTTTGTCTACCGGCTAAAAAAAAAAATAGACTTGTGGTTGTCAACGGGGGAAGGATAGATAGGGACAGATTAGGAGTTGGGAATTAGCAGATGCAAAATATTACATATAGAATGGATAAACAAGGTCCCACAGGAACTATATTCAATACCCTATGATAAACCTTAATGGAAAAGAATATGAAAAAGAAAATATATATATAATATGTAAAACTGAGTCACTTTGCTGTGTAACAGAAACTAACACAACATTGTAAATCAACTTATATACATCAATAAATAAAGCAAAAACAAAAGTCAACTTGATCATAGAGCTTTACACAGGGAAGTAGAGAAGGAAAAGAAAGAGGAACCCCCCACCTCCCCAACCCCCCACCCCATCAGTACTAGGTTGTCAGAGATAACTCTAATCTCCCTTTCCCTGATTCCCCCCAAAGTGGGCAGGTTTGTTAAGCAGGTGGGGGAAAGGCTGGGGGCATCTGAAGTCTTCCTCTTTGGGGCTCTGGGAGGGGCTCACCTTGCAGGTTGGCTGGCACCACCCTGGGAGTGGCTACATCTGAATTGAACTCAGTAGCATGGCGTGATTCTGCAGGGAGAAAGGCAGAATCTAATTTCCTGGGCTGCCCCCAGAAATAAATTGGGTGAAGGAGCTTCCATCTGGTCTAGAGAAGAGGCCTGGGGAGTAACTGAGTTGAGAGCCAAGAGACCACACCTCAACTCTCATGAAGGGAAGGTGAGTGAGCAGCAAGACCCGGGGTAAACATTCTCAGCAAGAGCCAGGTGGAGGATGAGGGGTCTGCAGCAGCAGCAGCCAGAGCAGACACAGAGTCATCAGTGAGCTTCCAAGCCAGGAGGATTCGGACCACAGTTACTGTAAACACAGCCTCAGCAGCAAGTCCTCACTGAACTCCCAGGGATGAGTTAGATACGACCCAGGGAAGTCCAGACGCCTGCCCCCCACAACAGAAATCAGCAAGGAAGCAAAAGATGCTACATGGGTCTGAGGTTTCCATATTCTTTTCTTTGTCCCTCCAGGGTTGTCAGCCATCATTCCGCCAAAAACCCAGACACCATCTCAAAAAGAGAAAAAGAAAGATGCAGTTGCCTGAGGGACATAGCATTTTAAAATATCTAACAAGATGATAATACCTAAAGGTAAATACCATGGACCTAAAATGTCGATTTAAATTGTGCCAGAATATTTCTCCTTCTATTTAGTGGTTGGAGGCTCATGGGAAAGATGAGAACAATTTTGGAGAAATGAAATGCTACATCTTCTTTGCACATTTGTGAGTAGGGTGAACAACTCTGCAACTCTTCACACATGTGCATGCTGCCAGCTCTCCCTGTCCTCCTCCTGGCTGCTAAATTTGGTACAGCCTGAGCCACTCAGTCCCTCCCATCCACCCACATCCAACTGTGGAGAAGAGCTGCGAAGGTCCAGATTAGATCATTGGAGAATCAGGGGAAAGGCAGAGGGATAGAGTACAAGTCACAGGGGTAGGTTCTAAGGGGGAATGGAGAGTGGGGGTATGACTGTTTTTCAGAGGCAACAAGTGGAAGTGGGCAGGGGCCTCAGATAGACTTAAAGAGAGAATGGGTGGGTGAGAGCTGCTAATCTGGGAAGAGAGAGTGAGGAATGGAGGGTTGAATATTAGAGAAAAAGAAAGATATTTTGATAAAAGCTGCTCTAGATTCCATACTGGGGCCTCATTCATATTCCTTGTGATAGGGGCCTCCTTGGTGGGACAGTGGATAAGCATCCACCTGCCAATGCAAGAGACACGGATTCGATCCCTGATCGGGGAAGATCCCACATGCTGGGAAGAAACTAAGCCCGCATGCCACAAGTACTGAGCCCACACTCTAGAGCCCAGGGGCTGCAACTACAGAGCTCACACACTGCAACTACTGAAGCCCGGGTGCCCCAGAGCTCACGCTGGGCAACAGGAGAAGCCACTGCAATGAGAAAACTGCATGCTACAATTAGAGAAAAAGGCTGCACAGTAACAAAGACCTAACACAGCCGTAAATATGAATATATGTATATGTTTTATATATATGTGTGTGTGTGTATATATATATAACACTTAGATGCTCAGTTGTCTCCAACTCTTTGTGACCTCATGGACTACAGCACGCCAGGCTCCTCTATACATGGGGATTTTCCAGACAAGGATACTAGAGTGGGTTGCCATGCTCTCCTCCAGGGAATCTTCCTAACCCAGGGATCAAACCCAGGTCTCCTGCCCTACAAGTGGATTCTTTACTGTCTGAGCCACCAGGGCTTACATATATATATATATGTGTGTGTATGTATATTCTTTGAGATGAAATGTGTAAATTCGATCAGGACTTTGCTTCTTGGAACCCCACCCACTTAGGGCCTAGACCATGTGGCTCTCAGTTTTGACAGGTCTCCGACTTATACACACAGTGACCCTGCTACTATATAAAGATGCATTAATATAGAGAAGAGGATGATTTTGCCTCCCAAATGACACTTGGTGATGTCTGAAGACATTTTTGGTGGTCACAACTAAGAAGATGCTAGCAGCATATAGCCAGACTTGCCACTAATCATCCTACAATGTGGAGGACAGTGCTCCCCACCAGCAAAAAATTCTCTCACCCAAAATGTCAACAGAGCCACAGCTGAAAAAACCCAACACAGAAAAATGGAGGAAAGGGGCAGTTATTTCCTTTCCTCTTCTCTTCCCAAAGACCAAGTGAAAAACAGCTTTTCTTTTTCATTTTAAACATTTTGTGATATTAATTCTTAAAATGCACTACTTACAGTTATATCAGCCAAATCATAGAATTCAGTTTTCTGAAACATTTAGGATGGGAGAAGGCCATTGAAGGATTTCACACCCTGTGGAAAAATAGAGTTGAATATGAGGGTTTCTAGAAAGTTCATGAAAAGTTCTTATACATTTTTTATTCTTTATATAAAAATATAAAACTAGCACACCAGATTAAATAACTGTCACATTTTAGACATGATCAATATGAGTAGTCATGGTTACTCTTCATCTTTTGCTCACTACTAGTGAATCCTAAAGGAAATCAACCCAAAATATTCACCTTAAGGACTATTGCTGAACCTGAAACTCCAATACTTTGGCCACCTGATGGGAAGAGCAGAGTCATTGGAAAAGACCCTGATGCTGGGAAAGACTGAAAGCAAAAGGAGAATGAAGTGGCAGAGGATGAGATGGTTAGATAGCCTCACTATTCAATGGACCTGAATTTGAGCAAACTCCGGGAGATAGTGGAGGACAGAGGAGCCTGGCACGCTATAGTCCATGGGGTCACAAAGAGTCAGACATGACTTAGTGACTGAACAACAACAACAGAATTGAATCCTCAGAATCTAGCTCCTCTCCCATCTCTCCCCTCAGGACACTTTCACTGAGAACCTAATAAATATCTTTTGTGTCATTGCAGATAAGACATCTATTAAAATGGATTATTGGGGGTAAGGAGGTAGCCACCAGCTGATAAAGCCCTCTGGAGATCTGACCATAGTAACCAAGTATGAAAACAACTTGAAACTTTGAAATTAATTTTCCAGCTTCTACAACAACCCACACAAAAAAGAAGATGGTTAGATCTAGCCCACTACTAGACAACAGTTCATGACCCATGAGCTTCTGCTCTCCTCTGCTACCCCTTCCAAAAATGAAAAAATTAACTTCTTGTGAAATACATAGCCTCAGCTCAGGGGAAGGATTGCAAACCCCAGACCCTACCTCCTTCCCTTCCGCCTTTCTCATCTGACTTCTGAGACGTTGCCTTTTCTTTGCATATAAGCTTTCTGCAAAGCTGTTCAGCCCAGCAAGGTTATGTGGTCTAATTGGTTTCCTTTGTGGGCTTTAAATTCAGAATTTTAAGCTCATTTGTTAACAACTTCTCTGAGCAGACTCTCTCATTCATTTGCTCATTCATTCATTCATTCATTCATCATTCAGCAATCATCGAATAACTGCCTTCAATGTTCTCCCATGTTTTCTATGCATAAGAGAGGCAAAGACAAATAAAATATTGTCCAGTTGTAATAGGAAAAAACCAAATCTGACTCAATATTGGATCAGTTTCTTTAACTTTTTATTCTGTTGCTTTTTCTACAAGTTAAGAGTATTGCCTATAGTTTAAAATATACAGGAAAGCCTATTGTCAAGGCTCTGACCTTTAACGGTATAACATTTTTCCATTCATATAGAGATAAAAGGTTGCAGAACAGAGAATAACCTTTGTGTTGTTGCAGGTTTATAGGAACATCATAGCCTAACCTCTGGTGGACAGCTGCAAGAGCAAAGGATACTGACACCAAAAAGCTTGCAACAACCAACTACACTTCCTCCCCTCTTAGTGTAAAAGAAGCCTGAATTCAAACTCCAGTAATATGATTCTTCAGGACACTAGTCCACCATCTTCTCTGTCTGCTGGCTTTCTGAATAAAGTTGCTGTTCCTTGCCCCAACAACTTGTCTACAGAACAAACTTAGATGTGGTAACCCAGTCTTTGAGAATCTTACATAGAGGTGAACATATAGGAAAGGTAAATGTGTTTTGGGCATTACAGTGAATGTATACAGAGCATACTCCAGTGGAACCAAGAAAGAAGAGGCCAGTTCTTCAGGGCAAGCCAGATGAATCCTAGGTGTCCACGTATTATAGAAATATTTTCAGCTGAATTTATTATTGAAAGATAAGTAGGTATGTTGGTGTGATGCACAGAACTGGCTGCCTGTTCTGAGGCTATTTCTCCTCCTTTATTGTCACAATACTAATTTTGTTTAGGTCTCGGGTCTCAGGCAGAAATTCACTTTGGGAAGGAGAGTCCATCTCCAGATTCAGGGGTAATAATGTTGACTAGACTAAGACAGTTATACACTCATCATGCGATGTTAAGGAGAAGAAACCTGGTCAGGGTTTGAGGGAGTATGGTAGGGATGACTCGCAAAAAAAAAAAAAAAATCTGGGAAGGGTTTTCCTCTCTAATAAAAAATAAAAATTACACTTTTGGAGAAAATGCTCATTCCTGTCATTGGTTATGAGATACCTGGAGCTGCAGCAGTCATCTTGCGCCCATGAGCTCAAAGTAAGAAAAAGGCAAGGAAGATAACTCAGAACCTTGACATTGTTGTGTTGATAAATTAATCATCCCAGGGCTATGTACCTGACTATCCCCCACCCCAATTTTTATTGTAGTAAAATGCACATAACATAAAATTTACCAACGATTTGACTGTACAATTCAGTGCTTTAAGTATAGTCACTCTGATGTGCAACCGTCACCTCTATCCATCTCCTGAACTCCTTTCATCTTGCAAAACTGAAACTCTGTACCCATCAAACAATGACTCTCCATATCTCTCTCCCCTCAGTCCTTGGCAACCACCATTCAACTTTCTGTCTCTAGAATTTTTGACTTCTCTAGGTTCCACATAAAAGTGGAATCATACAGTTTATGTATTCTTATGACCAGCTTATTTTACTTCACATAACAGCCTCAAGGTTCAGCCATGTTGGCACATGTCAGATTTACCTTCCTTTTTAAGACTGAACAGTATTCCATTATCTGTATATACCACGGTTTGGTTATTCATTCATCAGTGGACATTTAGGTTGCTTCCACCTTCTCACTATTGAGACTAATGCTGCCATGAGCATGGGTATACAAATCTCCTGGAGACTCTGCTTTCAGTTCTTTGGGGTATATACCCAGAAGTAGAATTGCTGGATCATGTAGTAATTCTATTTTAAATTATTTGAGGACCCATAGGACTACTTTTTTGTGGACAAAATAACCTGTAATTGTTTAAGCCATTTTCTGACAGTTTTTCTGTTACTTGCAGCCAAGCGCCTCCTACTTAGTATGATGGAAGGAGGGAAGGAATATAGAACAAAGAGTGCAGCTGAGTACAACAGATCTGCCCAGAACCACCTGGCACATTTAGGAAATGGCAAAGAGTTTGACATATCAGCACATAAAATGCAGGAATGTGTCAGTTTTACTTGTTGTAGGAAAAACAGAGCCCACCCTAGCTACTTTAAGCAGGAAACAAATGCGTTGAAAGTACCTGGTAACTAAGAATCTCCTGGAGGGTTAAAGAGTCAAGTTGGAAAGTTTTTCACCTAATCACTCAATACCCAAGTAATCACAATCCCCAAGTCACACATCCGGTAAACACACACAGCCACTGTGGTTTGCACAGGATACAGTAACCAGGCTTCTACCTTTATTGCCTGAGGTCTTTCTGCTATGTTTTGCCACCTTCATCAGCAGTGTCCTCTTCTTCCTCATATTTCTGTCCCCTGAATTAAATTCTCTCATGGCTAAAGCTTGGAGAAGGAAATGGCAAACCGCTCCAGTATTCTTGCCTGGAGAATTCCATGGGCAGAGGAACCTGGCGAGCTACAGTCAATGGGGTCACAAACAGTTGGACACAACTAAATGACTAACACACATGGCTAAAGCTCCCTGAGGGAAACTGCATCCCAGTTTCGAAGGAGACTTTGACCTTGAGAAGGTGGGATAGATACAATGTTCTGAGACTCATTCAAATTCAGTAGGAAAGAGGGACTTCCCCGGTAGTCCAGTGGTTAAGACTCCACACTTCTGCCTCAGGGAGCACAGGTTTGACCCCGGTGGGGCAATTACAATCCCACAGGTCCCACAGGGCAGCCAGAATAACCCTCAACCAACTAAACAAAACAAAACAAAACAAAAAAATCAAAACTCCAAATCCTATAGGAAAGAGTGCTCTGACTGAGTATGCCATGGGTATGAGAAAGTGAAATATGGGAGCTTACTACGTACTGAGAGTTTCCCAGGTCGCACAGTGGTAAAGAATCTGTCTGCCAATTCAGGAGACGCAAGGGATGCAAATTCGATCCCTGGGTCAGGAAGATCCCCTAGAGAAGGAAATGGCAACCCACTCCAATGTTTTTGCTTGGAAAATCCCATGGACAGAGGAGCCCGGTGAGCTACAGTCCGCAGGGTTGCAAAGAGTTGTACACAATTGAGCACACACATGCACATGTGAACGGAACATCTGTGTCTCCCCGAAATTCATGTTGAAGCCCTGACATATATATGATGGAGTGTGGCTATATTTGGAGATGAAGCCTTTAAGGAAGTAATTAAGGTCAAATGAGGTCATAAGAGAGGGGCCCTGATCCAATAGGATGAGTGTCTTCTAACAAGAAGGGATGCCTGAAAGCTCATTCTCTTTCTCCATGTGCAAGCATCAAAGAAAGGCTATGTGAGGACAGAGCAAGAAGGCACCATCTGAAAGCCAGGAAGAGTGCTCTTGACAGAAATAGAGTTGACCACAATCTTGATCTTGAACTTCTGGCCTCCAGAACTGTGAGAAAATAAATTTGTGCTATTTAAGCCACCCAGTCTGTGGTATTTTGTTACGATACAGAGTTGCAGCACATGTATCACATGGTTCCCATCAATGCCTGAAAACCTCCAGTTTGCAACTAGTTCATTAAGGATTTTTAGGTGGGAAATGCAAATTGGCATTTTTGAAAGACAGCTCTGGTGGTAAGGCAGGTAGGGTGGGAGAGAGATAGGAAGTAAAGAGCCTACTTAGGGCTGTCTCAGTAACTGCAGGGAAAGATGATGAGAAGCTGAGCTAAGCAGCAGCAGTGGAAATGGAGAAGACCAATTTGAAAGGAATTAAAGGGGCAGCATCTACAGAATCTGGTTACTGATTACAAAAGACTAGGAAGAAGAAAGTGGTGACTGTCTAGTTTCTAGCTTGGGCAGTCGGTCAAGTGAAGATGTAATTCATCCAAGCAGAATATGTAAGGAGGAACACATATGGGGAGAAAAAGAAATTCACTTTTATTAAACCTCAAGTATCAACCCACAAGATACTTATTCATGACATGGAAACAGAGTGTCTCACAGAGGACAAACCTGGCAGACCCCGCCTTAACCAAGAGATCAAAAAGTTAATGTCACCAGTAGTGGGATGGGTAGTCACCAGGAGCTTCCCAAAAAGATGTACTGAGAAGAACTCAGCATTGCTTATGTGGTATTCCTGCCAACAACACATAACACAAACTGGGGGAATAGTCTGTAAAGTAACTGACTGGCCTGTATTAATAAAAAACGTCAAGCTTGTGAAAGACAAAGTAAAATCAAAGAAACTTCCCAGATTAAAGACATGTAACAATTGAATGCAACTAGCAATCCAGGATTTTCTTTTTCTATAAAGACCATCATTAGGACAGTTGGTGAAATTTGAATGCGTTAGTCACTCAGTTGTGTCCTACTCTTTGCGACCCTATGGACTGTAGCCCACCAGGCTCCTATGTATATATGGTATTTTTAAGTTCTTGACTTTGATCATTGCACTAATTCATATAAGAGAACCCTTGTGTTTTAGGGTATATACCTGCAAATATTTAAGGGTAGAGGCACTACATACTCCAAAATGGTTGCAAGAGATGGGGAAGAGGGAGGGAGGGATAGAAGAGAGGTGGGGAGAGAGAGATTCAGAGAGAATGGCAAAGCAAATATTGTTAAATTACTGGCCTGTATTAATAGTAATGGTATAAAGATTTGGATGTATGCCCAGGTGACTCAAGTGGTAAAGAATCCTGTTGCCAATGCAGGAGAAGCAGGCAGGAGACACAGGTTCAATCCCTGGGTTGGGAAGATTCCCCCCGAGAAGGGAATGACTACCCACTCCAGTATTCTTGCCTGGAGAATTCCATGGACAGAGGAGCCTGGTGGGCCACAGTCCATGCAGTGACAGAGTTGGACATGACTGAATCACTTTCACCCTCACTTTCATCTATGAGCCTAAAATGATATCTAAAGACAAAGTGTTTTAAAATAATACACTTTTTGACACAACAAGTTAGATGTAGGTGCTTGCAGTTATGAGTTTTGTGCATTTTTTATTGAGTAAGCATCCTCCATTCTGGAGAGTGAGCCCTTAGCAAACTCACCTCCTGGGTTCAGATCATCTACCCTTCATTCTCCCCCCATGCCCCTTTGCAGTCTCCCTGGAAGATGCACACTCTTAGGCCTTCACTCTGCTTTCCCCAGGAACAGCCAGTCATTCAGATTCTGAGACTCCATGTGCCCTTGGGCCAAGAGTCCCCTGGACCTACAGCCTCCTGGAGGGAGCATCCTTCACCTGCTGTCCTCCCGAGTCAGTCTCAGAGTGCCAGTCTCATCAAGCTCATCATCCCTGTGTCCCATCCTTCCAGCTATCCTCCTCATAAGAAGTCAGAGAGAGTCTCTGGACCACTCCCTCCCAAGAACTGGGAGACCTCCCCAGCCAGTCTCCTTAAAGGCCCATCACTTTTTCTTGGGGTCTGGAGGTGATGAGCAGCATGATTAATCTCTCTCATCTCACTTCCCTCGTGTGACAGGACAGTACTATGGGTGCCTCCTCACATCCTTATATGAGAGGCCAGATCTCCTGTGCAGGATCCACAAGAGTCTGGGAGACCCATTCCGTGGGCAGGCTTTGGCCGTCTCCACATTCTGGCCTATAACAGCAAGAGGCTGGAACAGCCTACCAGAAAGAGCTGTTTCTGGCCTATGGCATTTCTCAATGCCCTTCTTGGGGGCAAAGATAAGGAGGGCATTTCTTATTAAGACAAGTGAAAAAGTGACCTCCAAGGGACACCTCATTGCACCTGGGGGATGCACTGTGACAGACCTGAGAAATCTAAAGGCAAGAGGCTGAGGCTACTGCCCTAAGGTTGCAGAGCGAGGGAGAAGGAGGGAACTGGGATGAGGTGCAGTGGGAAGGAGCTTCCGTCTACTGAGAGGGCACACGATTCCCAGGAGGGATTGACGGGAGACATCTCTTAAGGGATTCATCCAAAGTGGGGAGTGCCAGAAGGACTGACCCAGCAGAGGGGGGGTGCTGAGGAAATCTAGGGGCCAAATGTTTGGAGTTGTCAGCTGTTGGCTGGAGGAGACATGGCCAGAGTTGAGATTCAGAACAGAATCTCCAAGAAAGTCACCTTAGTGGTCCACGAAAGAAAGAGGCTGCTTTGAGCATCATCAGGCTCAGAGAGCCACAATGCCACATCATGCCAGGACAGGTCATCTAAGACCATGCCATTCTCCATTCCCCCTTCCCCTGGACCCCGCCAATCCCTAAGGAGTCAGCAACCACACTGAGTGCAGAAGGAGCTCAGGAAAAAGGCAAGAAGTCAAACTCATCCTCCCTCCTCTTGACAACCTTCCAACCTGTTGTCACTCAGTCACTAAGCCAACTCTTTGCCACCCTGTAGACTGTAGCACATCAGGCTCTTTTGTCCTCCACCATCTTCCAGAGTTTGCTCAAATTCATGTCCACTGGGTCTGTGACGTTATGTAATCAACTCATCCTCTGTTACCCGCTTCTCCATTTGCTTTCAATCTTTCCCAGCATCGGAGTCTTTTCCAATGAGTTCACTCTTCGCATCCAGCCTGGGGCAGGTCTACATCAGGGCAGAGAAGAAGGCTTGATACTGAAGTGAGAAGTTTTGATTATTAGTCTGAACTAGACACTTAAATTACTGTCATGAGACATTTTGGGTCACTAAAAGTGACTAGACAAGCAGCAGAACCTGTATGACACTTCACCCAGGGCTGGAAGAGAAGGAGACCCAGAGCAGGGAGAAAAGCATTTGGAATCAGAAATAAAATTGTTTTGTACACAGAGAATTCTGCTTATGCAATAAAATGGTCAGTATAGGAATTCCTCCAGTTGGGCTTCCCAGGTGGTGCTAGTGGTAAAGAACCTGCCTGCCAATGCAGGAGATATAAGAGACGCAGGTTCTATCCCTGGGTTAGGAAGATCCCCTGGAAGAAGGCGTGGCAACCCACTCCAATATTCTTGCTTGGAGAATCCCACGGACAGGGGAGCTTGGTGGGCTATGGTCCATAGGGTCACACAGAGTTGGACACGACTAAAGCAACTTAGCATTCACGCATTCCTCCAGTCAGATCCTTTCTTTCTGGAGTCATTTTTGTCTCCTGTTCCCTTTGTTCAAATAAGATTCTCCTAAGGGTTCTTTTCTGGAGCTGGTGTTGCTGCTTTGGGATTAAACACCCAAACAGCTTTTTCACCTCCAAAACACCATGGAAGCTGCTCACAAGTTACTCTCACCATCAGGAGTGACTGACTGCCTTTCAGAACCAGGGTCTCCCAAACTTTCACCACTGAGAAAACTGCCCAGTGGGAGATGTACCTTCCCCGATGGCCCTCGAGTGGTGTGACTGTGAGTGCGCACTGTGGTTAGAGCTGTATCAGTTCCTGCCCCAGGGATCCTATTTACCAGCTGTCCGACCTGCGGGACTTTTTAAACCATTCTGTGCTGAGAGACACAGAATAACTGCAACTACAAAAGCAACGATAAGCAATAATTACATCAACCTGTGTGGGTTCATATGAAGAGACTGGCAATACAGGGCACTATTAGTTACTGTGTTTTGCCAGAAGATAGAGGTATTTTTCAAAAGAGATCCTTTGTTATTCAATCTCTCCACCACCGGGGAGCTTTGCAGTGGAGGAAGCTTTGGGCCAGTTCTGTAGCCAGCTTCTTTCTATACATGCATGCTCAGTTGCTTCAGTCATGCCCGACTTTTTGCAATTCCATGGACTATAGCCCACCAGGCTCCTCTGTCCATGGGATTCTCCAGGCAAGACTACTGGAGTGGGTTGCCAGGCTCTTCTCCACAGCTCCTTTCCACTGCCACCCAAGTCTCCCTTTCTGCTTTCTTAGGGTTTGGAAGAACTCAAGGGTATCATGTACCCAAGCCCCACTCCATTATTTTCCCACAGCCCTGGGGAGGGATGAGCGAGCAAGTGACACGTCTATCTTTAACCTGCCATGAGTAGAGCCCGGTGGGTCTCCAGCCCCATCCTTTTTTTTTTTTTGAGTTTAAATTTTATTTTTAAACAACCTACATGATATGATTTTTTTTCCCCTTAAAAACAATGCCTCCACTCCAAATAAATCAACTTTCAAAACAAATGAAGAGCTTAAGACGACATCAGTCTCATTTGTCTAAGTCCTGGTGTTGTGTGGATGAAAAGCAGCAGTCAGCCAGTTATGATTATGGTGAGAGATCCAAAGTCACTGTCAAATTTGTTAACATTTTCCATTTCTTAGCCATCCTTAAAGAAAATCATCTATGGGGTCACAGCATCCTCAGGGTAGTCCATCAGAGCAACCCTGCCATCTGGATCATTTTCACCAATAAAGAACTGATAGTGTTTGAAATCAGCAAGGATGTGCTTGATTTATTCTGCAGTCCTTGTCAAAAAAGGTTTTACTCTTTCTGGTCTCTGTTTTTCAAATTTCCCTTTGATTGACTTCATGTAATCTTTGATGGCCTTTGTGTAGGCTTCTTTTGTGAAGCTGGTTTCCTAGAAGTGATGGTTCACGACAATCATTGACACCAATGATTACTTACTGTACTTTCAGTTCCTTTGCCCTCTGGGCCATCAACGGAGGCATTTCCACCAATGAGCAAGTCATCAATGTTACCCTCTGTCGTACTGACCATCTTCCCCTCCCCTCCAGACACAGCCTGTTCATGACTTCCCGGAACTTGTAGATGTCTGGAAAACATCTCATCATGGCTGATGAGGTCCCAGTAGGTTGTCATGGTAGCAACTGGAGGGACGCATCAGTGGTGCTAGCTTAGCAGGAGCACGGAGCTCAGAGCTAGTGCAGTGCTGCCAGAGAAACACTGGGGTGAGATGGGAGGCAGCGACGGAGTGGGCAGAAAAGTCCTATACTTCCTTGATGACCACTGGAGGTACAAACTCAAATGTGCACCAAGCAGGCAAGTGACAAAGTTCTTGGCCTCAGAAGACCTTAGCTATGTCTTCAGAGCATGAAAATCAGCTGGCCTCTGCTCTGATTCTTGCCAACTGGATAGAGCATGCTTCCAGTATCCAGGGGGAATGGACAAATACACTCAGACAAATATAGAAATTTCTTGAATACAGGTAGGAGATGAGACAAGTGCATGATTGTCCAACTTTCCAGTTTTCTTTTCAGACCCATTATTGTATCAGTCTAAAATGACAGGAAGGGGCTTCCCTGGCAGTCCCATATTTAAGACTTGGCATTCCAATGCCAGGGACTCAGGTTTGATCCTCGTTGGGAAGTTAAGATCCCACATGCTTCCTGCCACAAGATCCAAAATGTTAAAAAAAAAAAAAAAAAAGAAGATATTGTAAAAATTCAATAAAGACTTTGTAAAAAATAAAATGACAGGAAAAGTCACTGTCTGCAGTGGAGGCAGAGTGGATAAACCATTACAGTTTAAAAGGAAGGGGGCTAAGAAATGACTGAAGTCAGGCAGGCTTAAGGGCATAGACTGTGCCATGCTCCAACATTCTGACCTTCAAGGTCCTGTTCCGGAAGCTGGGCAAACACGAGAATATTTTTAATGGAGGACCACTGTAACTTATCAAAAAGAAAAAGGCCAGTTGCATTTAGAGGCAAGTTGTACAATGTAACCGAGTGCACAATATTTGTGAGATGAATAAGAAAGCAAGTCATCAATGACCGAAGGAATTTGCCTCTCCACTAATTCTGCCTCGTGAGTGTACAGCCCTATGGAAATGATCTACATTTCCACATTAAAAATAAGCACAGTTCTCTTCCCCATGACTCAGCAGAAAGAATGCAAATAAATAACTCAGGGCCAGGCGGTAGCCCTTATATTGCTGTTATGGGTTGGTGGGTGCTGACTCAAAACACTCCACTATGTGGGGATTAGTTCTTAGCCGCAGGACATATTCTTAATGAGTTCCCCTAGTTTAGCCACCATGATGCCAGCCAATTTATGGCGAAATGACTGAATGGGTTAAAAACTTGTGAAGAAATAGGAAAGGGCAGAGTAGTGAATGGAGGGGGCAGAGATAGGAGTGAGGACCTTTAAACACATTCATTAATAATTTGAGGAAGGAAGTGAAGGGCAAGTTTGTGTATGATGCAATATTGTTCCAGTTACTAAACATCATGAAGAAATGAGAGGAAGTGTACTTGAATTTAAAACACAATGCAAGGGCCATTAAGAGAGGGGAATACAACAGGCTTCTTGTCATCATGAGTAAATCTTTTGAGTCTTGACAGAACCTTATTTCCCAAATATTTTACATTAAGGAAACACTGACTCTGCTAAAAATCTCTGCAAAGCAGACCAGTACTAGCAAAAGAATATTAATGTCCTTAAATGTTTATTCAGAAATAGAGTAATTTAGGAATACTTTCAGATGGGGGGGAAAAATGGAGTTTCTGAGTTTTAGTGAAATAGTATGATAATTCTGAAATCTGCAACAGGAAGTCTGTCTGGGAGGGAAAGAGGGTAATTTTACACTTTATGTAAAAATTGTTTTCAAACAGTTTAGTGATAGAGCTATGCACTTGGGGTTAAGCTAGTGGAAAGGCAGAAAATTAAGAGAATCTGTACAGACAATATTTTAAAGAAAGGAAGTAACCTTGAAAAACTAGCCTTCAATTTAAAATTACAGGTTGTTATTAAGGGGTCCCATTCTTATCTTAACTATTTGGACAGGTATGAAAAGAAATAATAAATACAAATCAGAATTTCCCAAACAGGAACATTTCAAGTCTGTAGAATGAGGAATAAGTGAGCTTATATGATTCAAATCATTCATTCAAAAGATATTTGTTGGGAGAGTTGAAAAAAAATGAACCTAGAAGAAGAGATAAACAAGTATACAGGTAACAAAACACCAGGTAGAAAACGATCAATGCCACAAACAGGTACAAATCAGAACCTCTGTCCAAGAGAACCTCTTTCTGAGAGAAAAAAAAGAGATGGATGGGGCAGCATTTGGTCAGGGAGGAGCAAGAACCTTACAGAAAGAGTCAGGCTGGTTGGAAAAGTGGCTCAGTGCGGCGAAAGATGCGGCGTCAGGTAGGCCAGGTCCGGGACCAATCCTGAAGACTCGCCCAAGGAATTTGAACTTTACTCTTGTCATTCCTAGTACTCTTTACGACCTGTAGTGTAGCTTGCTGCAGGCTGAAGGGATGAATGAAGCCATTGATGCTTTTTTGAGCAGACAAGTGACAAACTCCAATTTTTGTTTTAAAAAGATTAAGTGGTGTGTAGGAGGGAGGAGAAGGATGGGAGATCTATTCTAAAAGTTTACTGAGTTAATCCTACCTCTAGCCCAGCATTTGATTAGATGCTTCACACACACATTCTCAATAATGATTTAATCCTTAGAATCACCCTTTGAAGAAGGAAGAATAAGTACAGAAATTCCCACCTTACTGTTAAAAAACAGGTTCAGAAAGGTTGTGTAACTTTCCAAATGTCCCACATGTAAAAGTGATAGAATTAGTCCCCAGCCCAAGGTAGTCTCGTAAGCTCCTTCTTTTTTGAAAATACACACAAACACTATAACACGTGGACACTACTCAAATGAGGACAGGATGGTTTTAATAAGGACAATGACAGGGAATGGAAAGGAAGAAAGAAAGAGAAGAGATTTCAGCAGAGTCAGAAGGATGTGGCAACTGAAAACTGTATGGGGACAAGGGATTCAAAAAAATGTCTAAGTTTCCAGTCCAGATGACACGATATGGCTGTGAACTCAGATCTGCAAATTAAGATAGGGAATTAAGTTTAGGGTCTATTGTTTGAAATGACAGCAAAACATTCATACAAGAGGAGGCAGGTTCATTTTCTCCAACATGTGCAAAAATCACGTTGAGGTCACTGGCAACCCACGCAGAATTTAAAGTGTCACTCCTAGGCCACAGAGGGACACCAAGGCCATTTTCTCTGGCTGTCCAGCCTTTGCACAGGTGGCTTCTGCTCTTTGGCACCTTTATGCCTCTCCCCGTCTTCAGTTCATCTCTCAGCCCATTTCCCAGGGCAGCCTTCCCTGACTCCCCAGTTTAATCATCTTAATTCTTTTCTCCCAGTGCCTCTGCCCTTTTCTGGGTCTCCTCCCAGACTGAGCAGCTGGAGGGCTGGGGCTGTCTTCACCTTGACATTGTGCAGTCTCTGAAGTTACCTATTGTTAAAGTCTGACCCTCAAAAAATATTTGTTGGCAGCCTGACTGATTGCTATTGTTGCCCTAGAAAACAACCCTACCCTGCCCTGTTAAGTCACAGTTTCTTCCTTCTTAGGACAGTGCAGTTAACCTCAAGACTAGGAAATCATCTTCCTCCTCACATACCAGGCTATTATTCATGCAGTTTACTCACTGCGAAAAAGTTCCCTTGAAAAAAAAGCTAACAACTAGTCAAAGATTTACGAGCTTCCTAGTGTCAATCAACTTTTCAAACAGATCACTTCTGGGCTAGGGTGTGGGGAATGGAACCCTTCGTTGCTGTTTGTTTTCAAAATACGCAAGTGGTGGTAGAGGCTCTTCAAAATTCCTCTTTGCGAGGGTCTCAGGCGCTGCACTCAGGTTGTGATTGTGAGTATGGACCTTTTTTTGAGCCAGCTTTCGCAAAGTGTTCTTACTTAAGAGTAAGAATTTCTCTCTGTGTGGTCTAGCTTGAGGGTGAGGGCATGTGGATATCGCTGGGGAGGTGGGGGAGTCTCTAAGGCACCTCGGTTCCTTTCGAAAAAGGTAGCTTTGAGGTCCACCCGCCACTGTCAAATTCCATTCTACGTTCTTCCCGCAGGGAGTTGCCTTGAGCGTTAGATGTACAAATCCGCTGATGTGTTGGGGGGCGGGATGCGGAAACCAATTCCCAGAAGGGTTTGGGGGATCCCGGGAGGGCTGGGGTTTTCTCAGTGGGGTTTTAAGGCTGCCCACAGCCACGACTTGGAGCCACACTCGGCTAGAGCGTGGGCTCGGACGAGGCTAAGCCGAGGAAACGCACGCGGCGGGCAGCGCCGGGCTGGCCGGGTTCGGCGGGGCGGGGGCGGTGACTGCGGGGCCGCGGGCGGGGCGGGGCGGGGCTAGCCGGCCGCGGTCCCGGGGCGGGGCCAGGCGCGCGGCTCGCCCTCCGGAGGCCGCGGGCTGGGCTCCGCCTCGCCGGGCTACGCAGGCGGCGGGGCTGCGGCACAGGCCGGGCGGCACCATGGCGGCGGCGGCGCCCGATGCTCCTGCGGGTCTTCCCGAGGCGCCGGCTCCGACTGCGACGGCAGAGCCAGGGGCCGGGGGCGAGGACGGTCGCGAGGTCCGAGTGCTGCAGAGCCTGCGGGGCAAGATCTGTAAGCGGGGGCCGGGGTGAGGGAGCCCGCGCGGCTGCGAGGGCGGCCGCGGGGCAGAGGGGG